>NNCF01130320.1:16448-85842 GCA_002313205.1 Laupala kohalensis | reverse complement strand
TTGCTTCCGGAGAGTAAATTAGTTTTTTTTTCCCTCCACGTGGTCATACGCAGTTTGTACTGTTTTTTGACAATAAATTTATTTATTTATTTACTTGAAATCCATAGAAATGTTTATTTGTATTACACCCTAAATTCACATTTATAATTTTTGATGACAACGAAACCTGACAGTTTGCAAGAAAATTTTTATTTTTCTATTCTAAAAGAAAATTGTTCTCGGATCTGTTTTTTTCTCCAAAATGGTCAAATAATTAACATATTAAAATTTTCTAGTAAAATCCATAGAATACCTTAAATGTTTATTTGACACTTAAGTAACGGTTGTCTTTCGTTTGTTATGACAGTGAAGTGTAATTGGTGCCAAAACGTTTTTTTACAATTTTAAAAAACGAAAATGAATCAGAGTTAAATCTTAGAAGTTACATATCATTTTTGTCAGTTTCTCGTTCCTTTTTCATCTTTAATATTTTTTTCACTTTGTAACCCCTGCCCCAAATGATGCACAATATTTCAAATTGAGTAAAAAATGAGTAGTTTGAAATATTTTATGCATCTAAAAGTTATAGTTGTATCACAAAATAGTTAACAGCTTTTTAAATATAAAAAGAAGTTTTTTATGTTTCTCTATAAAAGTGATAAGTTATTTATTTTGCGTGTCGAGGTGCACATGATGCAGTAATACCATCCAATATTTTGTTATTCATTAATTCATATGACTTTTTCGGTCGCTTGGAGCAATCATCACTGCTGGCTCCATTGATGAGATGGGTGACGAATGCGTTATTCGTTTTTTAATTAGCAGTGCAGTGTTTTACCAAGATTTTCGTTGTATTTTCCTCAGTTGTTCTGTAAATTTTATTTCTCGAATATTTCTCTCATTCCGATAGCTTTAATGGACTTTCCCTCTGGCATTGATGTTATGGAACCAGACCTAGACTATATTACAGTAACTCTTTGTAAAATTTCATCCTTCGATCGATGGTTTTGTCATTAAAGGATATTCGGATTTATTTTCGTTACACTAACCAACTTGCTCATTCAGTTTTTTTTCGACTTATTTGGGATGTATTCACGTCTTTGGGATGATTTCAGGTTTGTATTGTGATGGAAATTATTTCCCCTCTATTTTTCGGAAGATTTGTGATATATTTAACCCAGAGCGGAGCAGGCAAATACCCGTATCAGTCCAAAATGCGACCAATGCATAATTGTCTATTTTCTTGTATTATCAGGATCATCGAGATGGAAAGTACAGTGTTTTCATTGATTTTTCCGTACATGAAGGTTAATATTTTTTTGTGTTCAATTTATCATTGATGATTTGATAAATTTTGAAACTGCTTTAATTACAGACAAACATTCACATTGTGTAAGAATATGACCAAGATAAGATGAGAAAAGATCTCTAGAGGGTTGCAAAAGAAAGTATCAAATCATTGTACAGTAATTGAAGATATTGCTTAAATTTGAATGTTTCGTGATTCTATTGTTTTCATATCTTCAGTATGAACGCGAAACCCGGTGAGTGTCTCAACATCCTGATCTTCAAGGACCTTTGAAGTCATGCATATCTGAAGAAGGCACTAATTTAATGGCAACCAAATAGCTGATTTTACTGTTGTCAGTCAATAGTATCGGAATGTACTCAGAGTTTTTTCAGTGGGGAGGGGATGGACTGAAGATTAGTAGTCCATTACAAGCCTACTATTTTAGAGCATAGTTAATGATATCGGAGAGATGTCAGAAGCTGGATTTAAAATATGGAAACGTAAAATGACAAGTGTTTTTAAGATAAGATGATTCCAGCGCTAAGATTTTTCATGTCATCAAACTGTCCATATTTGAAACTCACCTGAAAATAAAATCCGACTCACCTCATTTACGCCATTTTTCATTATAATAATAATGTATTACGTATATTTGTAGTAGGTAGAAACACTTCATTGTTAAAAAAATCATTTTATGAGAAGTCAAAGAACACGCTGGAAAATTGCCATATTTGGACGGGCTATGACGTTTGTTTTTCATCAATCACGTACCCCAGGACAAATTGATCCGTGCCCCCCTTCCTCACTGCCTCCACCACAACTCCACTACACACTTTAACGTTTGTATAAATGCTCGCATATACCGTAATGATAACGTTCTTAGCGGTACTAATTGAAAACTCTGCTTGGATTTCGCGGGGTGTGGCAGGGTTAAAAATTCGAAACTAGAAAATCAGAAAACATGTCTGTAAGGAAGCGAGTCTTTCAAATATGTAATCTGTAGTCTTTCAACAATTTAGTGACATGTTGCGTAACATAACATATATAGCGATATAGCCGTGTATAGCGGAACGAAAACAGAAACCCCGAGTCAAGCAGTTATGAGAAGAAAGACAGCAACCTCACGTTCACGAGTTTAGCGGGTTCTCTTGTCTCACCACGAGGATTTTTTCTGAAAGAAAGACGACAGTGCTCGGAAATACATCCCAAAACACTTAAAATAGTTGAGAAAAAATGTGGAGAGTAAATTTCATACTTGAGCAAAATTTAAACAGTAAAACCCGCCGCGCTTGGTCCTGCTTTGGGACCAGGGCCTCGGGGCTTAGCACCGACCGCTGGGTCTGTGTAAATGTAGGGCACTAAAACGCAGGTGGAGGAGTGATGATGACATAACGCGTCCTTAATGATGCATTTCTCTCGCATGTGGTCAACAGCCGTTCGCGGCCTGGTGGGCATTTCGCACCAGCAGCTGTTCTTCTTCATCGACGACTGTGAGCAATACAATACGACTGCTGCTCTGGCGTCGGCGCAGGATGTAGGTGCTTCGGACTCGGAGGCGGCGACGGCGGCCGCAGCGGAGTACGGGGCGCCGCTGTGTGGTTCCGATGGTCTCACCTACGCCAACGGCCGTTTGCTACGATGTGTCAACGCTCGGAAACCTCGTCATGAACGTGAGTACGTGATTCCTGTTAGAGTTCTAAATGAAAAGAAAACCGCCAAACGCGTCCACAAATTTCGAGCACATAATTTCTCGTATCAGCAACACATTTAAATGGAGAATATTATCGCACTTAGTGACGCATTATGTCCAACTATTTAACCAATTATATAGAGATGTGCTCTAAATTTTTATTAATATGTTCATGTTCAAACTTTCTCCGAATTACATCTTATGCTATCTTTTAAAACAAATTAATTATAAATTAATTGTGAAATATTTTATGGTTTTAAACTAGTCCGATAAGTTTGGAAATACGAATTTACAACTGATTACAATTTTAATTTTATTCAACGAGGTAATTAAATTCTCATAACCCCTTTGGCGCCAGTTGTCATTTGGTTCTCGTCTCTTGTAGGTGGAGTAAGGAGTAAGGGAGGGAGACACAATCATGAGAAATTCCGAATTATAATTCCGCCCGTGGCGGTTCTTCTTTTATTCAGGGCTACTTCCTGTGTGAGTGGTCGCTGCGGTGGCGCCGCACTGTCTACTCACGCTCCGACGCATCTGTGCCGCAACCGCGACCTATATTTCTAGAGCAGTCGCTTCATTTACTCCACTGTTTTCATTCCTACTGTGTCTGATGTAAACTCGATTTATATTTCTCGTGATTCTTATGAACCTATTAGGTCGATGACAGAGTTGGACTTAATTCACAAGAACTAATTTGTCTGAAGTTTTATTTTCATTAAAAAAATAGTTGTTAATTATTAGCGAAGTAATTTTTTCAACTAACATTGTTGTGGTTGAAATTTCTTTCTTAAAGCTACTTGTTGAAATACTAACAACTACCAGCTAAACACACTAGGTGAACTAATCCAATAATGAATTGATAACAGTGCACATGTGTTAAATATTTATTCTAGAAAATTTTAGATACTAAAAGATATTAAGTCCACCCCTGACCTGCCTTTGGAACCTCGATCGGAATTGATGGGATTGTTCCTTGTTTGCTTCCGAGAATAAATAAGGTTTATGCTCCCCAAGTGGTCATATGCAGTTCGTAACTGCTTTTTTGACCCTAAGTGTATTATTTATTATTTTAATGCAGAGTTTTTTCGCACTTTTTGATACATTATGTCCAAATATTTATCCAGTTATATAGAGATGTACACTAAGTTTTAATTAGTATGTTTATGTTTAAACTTTCTTCGAATTACATCTTGTACTCACGATCTTCTTAAACAAATGAATTATAAAATAATTGTGAAACATGGCTGATAACCTTCAACTTACTTGAAACATTTTATGATGTTAAATTAGTCCGACAATTTCGGAATTACGAATTTACAACGGATTATGAATTTTCATTGAATTCAACCAGGTAGTTAAATTTCTATAGTAACAATATCGTACTTATAATTAGTGAATTTACATTTTATTTGATTTATCATATTTTCGAAAATAAATTTTGACGGATGATGACTTCATGACCGTGACCTTCGGTCCTGTACCAATCCTTTCAATCCTGTACCAGTCTCGAGTCTCTAGACGCACTCCGTCCTGTACTACAGACAGTGGTGGATCGAGGATATCTGTCCGGAAAAGAGTCGCTGGAACAAAATATTTATTCAAAATGAGTAATTCAAAGTACTTTACAATAAAAAAGGAACAATTTAATATTTTCAATTATTACACGTTCTATTTAAACATGTTTCTTTCACAGAAATATTTATTTCGACTTTTATGTGGACAAATTTTTATCACGTCGTTCCAGCTGTTGTAATCGAACAACCATCGTGATATTTAATACAATTTTGTCTACATTAAAGTCGAAATAAATATTTTTATTAAATTATGATTGTAGACGTAAGTACTGTCAACATTTCTTTTATATTTTTTAATAAAACGATAAAAATGGAACAACATAATATTTTTAATTATTACAAGTGTATAATACCGAAAACAATTATTGTTTGTATCAAATTGAATAAGCTCTTAACAGCCAGAAGCCAGTTATGATGATAAACTTTCGAACTTTGCCGACATCATCTTCCAATGGTGTTGTTGACATCGTCATTGTCCGTATTGAACCTCAACAGACCGTACTAATCCTTTAGAAAAATAATTTTTGTTTTAATATCAACCATTCGTTTCCTTGCCAGGGGTGCGACCGCGCCACACAGGTCGTTGCATAGAGGATCGGCTGGGCATCGACGCAGGAGGCGCTGGCGGCGTGGGCGGTGGCCAGAACGCCAGAAGCAGCGAAGTCACTGGCGCGAGCGGTGGCGGCGGTGGCAGCAGCAACAGCAACGTTGGCGGAGGCAGCAGCGGGGGCGGCGGGGATCACGACGACGTGGCGGAGGAGCGCGGTCCGCGCTGTCCCTACCATCCGCTGCACGAACCCGTCTGCGCTTCCGACAACGTGACTTACGCCAACGCGGACGCGCTCTCTTGTCGGGCGTCCCTCCTCAACGTGGGTTAGTCGTCTTCTTCTTCACCACTAGCGTTGGTATAGAATTAAATCATTGAACAATGTGAAATCGGCATATATTCACAGAGTAAGATGTACTTATTGTGACTTCAACTTGAAAAACATACCTCGCCAGCCATTCATATTTTAATATACACCGACTTCGCTGCCTTGATACCGTTGAGTGGAATAGCGTGAGTTCAAACACTGCTCGGCCGAACTAGGTGAGATTTACAGTCGGGGTTTCCTTCGCTTACTCCGGACAAATGTCGGTTCGGTACCATAAGTTCACTGGCGACCTAACTTCTCTCCCTTCTCAATTCCTTCTTCAACGGTTAGGTGGAAGAGCGGGTGGAAACCTCAGCCGAACCTCAGCTATAAGACATTAAATAAATAATAAATAAATGTAATTATAATTGATGGAGTAATATTAATTCAACTAACGTCCATTATATAATCACATTTAAAAAAATAATCAAAGACTTACAATATTTTTCGGACGAACAGTACATATATTTTGTGATTCAAAGCTCACGGCGTTTCGACTTTATGTTTCTTGTTATATTTTGTACTACCTGACGACGACTTCAACATAAAGTCCAAACGTCGTGAGTTTTAAATCACCAAACATATACTGTTCGTCCGTAAAATATTGTAAGTCTTTGATTATTTTTTAAATTTGATGGTGTAATACATTGCGTCTTATGGAGGATGGATTTTCAAAAAAAAAAGGACCAGCTTATATAAATCATGGAAGTTGACATTGATGTGTAGCAAATTTTCCGTAGTCTTTTTACATAACTTTTACCTACATGTCACTGGACATCACAAAAATATTTTTCACTTTTCCCGAGATGTGATGCTTAAATAACGAAACCGTTGCGCTCGTCCACCATGTTTTACTTGCTCTTATACATTTCAAACGAGTCAATCGAGTTTTTGAATATGACTGGTAGATACGAATCAAATCGTGTTTTAAAAAATTATAATTCACTATTTTGTCTCCTTCACTAAGCCTTTTTCCCCACTTCATGTGGGGTCCGCGAATGGGGATGGATATATGATGCTTCGTTTTTTTTGTTTTTTTTTATTTGGCTGGGGAATACTTGGGTGCCGGATGCCCTTCCTGCCGCACCTCCCCTGAAGCGGTGATTATGAATAAAATGGGGGTGAATGATTATGAGTGAATGTTGTGGTGGAATGATAGGCACGGGAAACGGGAGATAATTCACTATTTTGTGTTACGATTTAATTAGAAAATAAAAATAAAGAAAAAAATATACTTCTCAGTGATCTGAAAACTTGGAGCGCTAGTCCCACCTTAGGTCCTCGCGGTGGAAGAATAATAACGACTTGTAACCAATGGAGCGAAAGAGCGGCGTTGTCATTTGTCAGCTGCGGGGAATGGACTGTTCCAGACAGTAAGTCGTGACACCCAGACAAAGGCTGCCATGGAAAAGCTAACTTTAGGCAGCCTCCTTGCTGGCAAAGTTTAGAGATCTAGCTCTCTGGCAGTCAGAGTTGACATATCAATTTCTGCCGGTTCTACAATCGGTTGTTGTAGGCATCTGAACGTAAAATCACCAAGTTTCCACTGACACGAGTAAAATGCCCTCGTGTCTACAGAGGACGGGTCGACCTCGCAACGCGATCATTGGCTCCTCGACTCTCACGTGGTCTTCAGTTTCTCTCATAACCATTCTCCTACCGCAGGCAGTCCCAGACGCAGCTATGATGGGGTTATTTTAGTGATAATGATGTGAGATGACAACGAAGCAAAAATGCAACCCGTGGTGGTTTCCCGTTTCTCTCCACGGGTGTAACACGTGATGAAAAATTATACACCCGGAATTCGCACTCAGAATCTTCTGCTTTAGGGCTAGAACCAAATCGACTGAGCCACTAGGTTGGAGTAGGTTAGTGGAAATACATCATTTTCTTTTTATCAAATTAGGCACGTTTGGTAGGGATCATGCCTGAAGACATAAACTTTTCAGACTAATTTTATGTGTACGCCGCCTGAGTCGATGCTGAGTGGTGGCTGAGTCAATTTGAGGTGTTGGGTTCTCATGAAGTGAAAGTTTCCTTGTTTGAATTCTGGATGAGCTAGGGTTTTTTTTTCTCGTACTAGCCAAAGAGAACCTTCTTAACCTCGTTTAGGCTAATAATTATTTACGTTAATATATTGACTTTCTGAGTCAAAAAAGGAGATCAAAGTTATAAAATAGTTTATCACAAAATAGCCGTTTGGGCTAACACACTTAACAAATAGAGCAGAGATGTATGAAGTGGTTGATTATACTTCAGTAATGGTAAGTAAAATTGAAAGATGGCGAAGGGAATTAATCGAAGTTATTAAACCTTTGGATATGAACAATAATAATTGGAATATTGCTTCAATTATAAATCGCCAAAGTAATTCAGTTCGGTGGGCTAGTCCATTATGTATGAGAAATGTGAGGGTGAAATGATATATTTCGAAATTTCGCCATTTTCTCTATACATTATTAACTAATCTTTGGTTTTGGTATGTAAACGTTGTTAATTCTTATGTCTAGAAATGAGTTTTAAGTTTTTTTATTTCATTCTTAGCGAGTGGAGTGAAAAGTTTTCGGAATACTACTTTGGCAATATTACAGGAAGTATTTGAGTTATCGCTTCAATTTCTGGGCGCTTTTATGGAATTTCGAAGAATTTTTAATTAAATATCAAAAAACTTTTTTTTTTGTAATTTCTGATGTTTGAATTTTAAATTAATGAAAAGCAGTAAAAATATTTGGTTCGTTTTCCTGAAAACCTTTTTAATTCATCATAGCAGAGAAAAAATATTCAAGGAAAGAACTTGAAATTTAGACTGGATGTTGCTCAAGTATTGTATAAACTCTCTCAGAAGACATTTTTGGAAACTATTATTTTAAACGTGTGAGATATAGGGAAAAGTGATTTTCTTCTTCTAAATATTACGAATTATTTGAAATACCGCCATGTTTTTCGAATGTAAACTCCGAACATGACTGACTCATTCATCATGGGAACGCCTAAACTACTTAGGATAAACTATACTTAGGCAAAACTATATTTAGGCTAAAATATACTTAGGCTGTTGTATGCGAAACCTTTTTAAATTCAAATATCTCGGAAAAGGGTTTTCCGATATTTCTGTTTTTTAACCGGTGAAAACCGGTTTTTTAGAGGCAAAAATTATATTTTTATCGTTCGCGCTAACGGCATTGTATTAAAAGATAAATGCAATGCTAAAATTGTGTTTTCGACATTCGTCCATTAATCATTGTTTACAAACGACCTCCATTGAGCCAGTTGTTAAAATTAAATGGGGAATAATTGTATATCCCCTGCAACACGAATCTCATCTCGATTATCTCTTAGTCATTATATCATGCAGGATAATATCTTGACTAAACTATTATTTCATAATATAAGCAAGTGATACAAACGAATTACCGGGTTTGATTATCAGAAAATTTTACGTTTAATACCACAGCTCAATAAATCTTATGGACGACAAACTGCTGTCACAGAGACTTCGTATGTTCGCCACATAATTGTGTGTCAGGATGGCCGAGCGGTCTAAGGCGCTGCGTTCAGGTCGCAGTCTACTCTGTAGGCGTGGGTTCGAATCCCACTTCTGACAATTTATTTTTGTTAGGAGATTATAACATATTTGAATAAGTAAAATAAATTCCTAACATTAGGAATCTTCACTAACAACTATTTCGAAATATCGCGAAACCTAGAGTCGTCAAAATTCCCAGTGTCAACTGAAAACTCATTCTAATTGCCGAGTGAAGTAAACGACTATTCAAGAATATTTTCAATTCAATGATTATTGTTTGAGAATAATTAAAATTATGCTGAATTCGCAATCTGCAATTTCAAACTATGTCTGCTGCATGTCTATAATTTGTATTACGGTGAATGTAATTGCAAATAATTTTCGGTAAAACCTCTGTCAACTAAAGCAATTTAAAAAAGACAAAGTATAATTAAATAAAAAGCGTTTATTTGTAATTATTTGTTTGAAAATAGTAGAGTTAGTTGCGTAGAAATATAATTGAACTCAAGATGAAAAGTTTTGAAGAAATATTGAAATATTATTATCTAGATTTTCATTCATTGATATAAATTCAAAAGCAAAAAATATAATTTATACCAGGGAGTATTGGGGAATCGATCCCCTTCCCAAGATTTGAAAAATCTTATCATATGAGATTGGAAATCTTACAATAATAATGTTATTAATGTGGTACTTTACATCTTCTCTTATGAAAATATATTTAATGGTTATAACATATAATTTCTATAGAAAGATCGATTAATTATCTTTTACTTAAAGCTAATCTTCATTTACATGTGTTCCCCAAATTTCGAATCTTTCCCCCCTCCCCAAAAAAAGAAGCAAATTCTATTTGCACTTAATAAAATGAATACCACATTGAGAGATTTTTAATCTTGCGACTTTAATCTCATTGTGCTGAAAATTTTCTTTGAAATTATTAATAGCTTCTTGCACATAAAAGTAATGGCTTACTTATATATATANATATATATATATATATATATATATATAAATTCAGGAAGAATTCTTTCAACTTCGTCCCCTTTAGGAATTGTTTGGATTTGTTTCTTCCGTCTGCAGGAGCAGGAGGAAAACGTTCGGTGGAGTGAATTGCACCGGGGACGGATGAAGTTTTGTGAACCTGTCTCAATAATGTTACGACTATTTTTCTACTTTTCGTATACGAAGTATATAGAAAATTTTGTAATCGTAAAAATTTCGAAAGCGAAATTTCAACGGAAACATCCGTTTTGGTTACCCCTGATTCAGAAAACGTTGTATTTGGCATAACTTCCTTCCGTCTGTGCGCAGCGATTCTGAGTAAATGGATGGATCAATATAATTCATGTTTCGTATTTACGGTAGAATATACTTGTTGTCGATGCACGTGCTCTAATATTTTTTTTAAATTTAAAACCAAGGGTACTTCACAAGAAGGTCAAAATACTTTTTCAAATATTTCTCAAAAATGGCTGCAACGATTTTGCTTAAATTTTCGGTACGTAAGGTACAATTAGTATTCATTACATCCACATTAGCGGTATTTCGCTTTCAAGTTTGGCATAGACGCAGCAAAATAATTTCTGTCTGCTACACTTACACATTAGTTTACTGTTTCAAGAGACTTGAATAATATTTAGCGTATATATGGCTAAATGAGAATGAACATGAAGTATATTAATCTGTGTGAAATGTATTAAAATCTTTAAAATAAAATAAATGAGAAAAAATGAGGGGTGAGACCTAATCCCCGGTAGCGCGCCAGGGCAGCTGATAACCGCGGTGCGGCGAGGGAGCTTGTGCCGACGCATTAGCTGGGTTGCACCTGCGCCGCAGGGTCACTCTGTGCCCTGTGTGGTTGTATAATATTTAGCAGTGTAAATGAACCAAGCAGTCGTAGAATACACTTTTCGTAAACTGAAATGAAAGATATGATAATGATAAAATACACAGGAGGACAGCAAACGCACTGCAAATACGAAAATACATCAATTTCTGTCTACAACGAAATTACGTTTACACAACACTTTTATGATATTTTTTGTCACTCTAAACGTGTATGAGAAAGTATGTGCAATGGTTTTGCACTACTAGTTTTTTTCTGTGAAGAAGGAAGATGTGCGAATATACTGTGGAGAGAAAATTAATGTAATGTGATGAAAATCGCTAAATTAGTCGTTTCATCTGAACTGAAACATTTATTTTATTACTCTATTTATTGCCACTTCCGTCCGCGTGCGACTACGCTTGCGCGAGTTTCTTCTTAATTTTTATGTTGTGAAATGTCTCTTTAATTAACACTTGTCGAAGGTGAAAACTAAGACACAAAGATATCAAATCACATTAATGCACTGGGTAATCTCTCATCGGAAAGGCTTTCCTTCCATGATACAAAAGCCCTTCTTCTGTGGAAATGACGAATCATGTAATTTGTATTATTTATGAATATTATTTATTCAGAAAACATTATTATTTAATTTGAAAATTTATGTATCTTTGTATTCCATTAATAAGTAATAACGTGTTAACGGTTGTGGTCATATTTTATTATCTTATTGAGATATTCTTTCTCTTTCATTGAAAAATGCTGGCAATAAGTAATTACATATTACGTTAAATTATTCTGTACAGTATATTAAGAATTTTTGGATCCAGGGATTTCGTTCTCTGACTCATGATTCATACTCCCACAGCACTTTAGAAATATGTTACCATATTTCCTCGCATATGGAAGAACTGTTATTCATATATCGGGGTAAAATGTTGCGTGTGGAATGTCATATACCCGATTATATGAAACTATGAGAAAATGTGAATTAATTCAATTACAATTGAAAATATAAGTCATATATACCAACAGTAGGCTCTATAAACTCATTTTTTTATTTTCATGTTTCACAAGAGTAATTTTTTGTAATGCATTCCCATGGTATTCAAGACGGAGAGAATAAATCTTTGTTACCAAATATTGTGTTGCGTATTTTTTTGCTTCGTCATTTCGTGTTGCAAGTCTGATGATTGGCTATGTAAATTTGCTCTGAACATTTAATTCCTTTTAATAGTTGGGTGAGAAGTATTCAATTTTCTTCAGTTTGTAAGAAATGTAAGAAAGGTATTGTATGTGACTCGGTCTAACTAGCGAGAGAATACAGCGTACAAAATGTGCTACTTTTTGAACTTAAAAATAAAAATGATTCTCTAGTCCTTAGACTTTACATCCGAATTTTGATGATTTTAAACTTAGAAGAATAAATCTCGCTCGTTGTTTCGTAAATTTATCTCGCTCAAATTGTTTTTATTATTTAGTTCTTCTAGTGTTATACGAGAATTAATCCAAAGTGTTAGTGGGGAATAAGACAAGAAACATATTAAGCTGTATGAAACTTTGATTTAAAAAATTATGCGTGGAAGTTATTTTCTGAATGTTGGAAGATAAAAGAGAGATAAATATTGCCAATTCAAATAGATTTGAATCTTGTAGATAAATGAAAAGAAAATGAAATACGAAGATGAATATTTATATGAAACACTTGAACATTTCTGAAACTAGAAAAAAGTTTCGTAGTAAAAACCAAAACTAATACTAATATTTGAATATCGCGTAATTTGGCTCTTGATTCTGAAAATACTGCTTATGCATTTAATGAGTCGTGAAGGTATTAAAATTAAAAGACGTAAGACTGGATTTTTTATGTATACAATATAAGACAGTTACAATTTCTAAGTTTCATATAAACCGTGCACAAGAGAAGAACTAATAGTGAAGAGAAGTAAACAAGTCTGTGAGAGAACATTTTTGGTTGTGAGATTCGGAAACTACTAAGTAGGGATGTTACAATCAAAGTTTGGATAAACACCACTAAATTTGGATCCCTCATCCAATCTGTGGAGTACTCACGTCCCTTGTGTATCTGAGTGCAGAATTCAAAGAAATTTTATTTACTGCAACTGATAATTTAAAGAATTGCTGCTGAAAATATTTTGCGGCTAGAACTAATTTTTCATTTTCTATTATTAATGGTGTTGTGTATTAATTTTTTGTATCATTTTGTGGTTATTGTCTTGCGGGTATCCAGTTAGGTTGCGTCTCTAGAAAACATTTGGGTCGTGCACGTATTGTACAATCTCTGCAAAAATCAAATTGGGGAGATATTGAAAAGTTTATAAAATGATGTATTACGCTAATAATTGAAGCGTTTCTTTTTTTTTATAGATCTGAAAGTCCGTCACGGGGGCGCGTGTCTTTGCCCAGACCCTTGCGTACGCGCACAGGAACGCAGTGGCAGCCAAGAAGTGGTGTGCGCCAGCAACGGTCTCACGTACGCCAACGTGGACCAAGTGCTCTGTCTCAAGAAGTATCAGAAAGGTAAGCTCTTTCTCTGTAAAAATGGTCTTCTTNCCCCCCCCCCCCCAATGTTGCGGTCTATTTCTTTTTTACCTTACAATCTTTCTTGTAAAAAGTCATCATTGTCCTACGTCAGAGGTGTCCAGCAAATTTCTCCTTGACGAATGTCTCCAGCAACTGGTGGCAGCGTAGAAGGATGTCAGGTATTGAGACTGAAGTGCGTCTATGAAATATACTCGAAACAATCTACACGGTTGTTACTGCACTAAGAAAGCGATAAGTAGCGCTAGCTGTCTCCAACCACTGCGCGTCCGGTCATCCCCCCTCTGTGAAGGAGTTGACAGAATTTATCCTTAGCTTGCCCGCGAAATTCACTCATGGGCAAAATTCTCGCGACGTGCTGCTGTGTCCATCCCTTTCCCACGTTGTCGAATGCTATTTTTATCTAGAATGAATGGATAAATGAATGAATGATAGGAATTAATTTAAAAATGTGCTTCTGAATATTATATATATTTATATTACTGCAAAATAAAAAAGTGCAAACCTGGAATTCGTACCGATTCGTATGATGTTTCTGAAGGGGTCCTTAATAGGAAAATTATTATCTTCTTTTGGAGTAAGAAGTGAAAATATTAAGAGCCTTGTCGCTTTTTCATTTGAAGTTTTTTGCCGCATCAATGTAGATTAACATAGCTTTTTTGTAGATTTGAGTGTAATTATATATTAAAATATTAAGAGGTAGAATAACTGGAGACACATGACAAAAATGATATGAGGACAAAGACTTTCTGTGTCGTATTTGATTGTTCAATAAATATCTGAAGGTAATTATTTCAGCACAAAAGCGATCTTGGAAATAGAAAATCTTGTGTTCGCCATGTTGGGAGTGAGCAGTGAAATAGATAAACATGGAACACATTTAGAAATGTTCGACAGAAAGTCTAGTTCAATAAGGATATTACTTTCGTCTACCCAGTGTCTAGTTTTTGCTTATTAAAGCGAAATGATGTTAATTCGATGATGTTAAGTGGTTATATACACTGCATTATAGGTTTGCATGATGCAAAAGAATATATAATTTTAGCCCCCAATTAAAGGTTTTTGATGAACCTCCCAATTTGTAATAGATTCCTTTATGTTATCTTATTTTACTTTTATATTGATAAAATGATAAATGACATACTTACCTTTGTGGTATTGTAAAATAAATACGCGTTCGATTTTACATGCATTCAGTGTAAATCAATTTTGATTAAATATTCGAATTTTTATACGTCATCCCCAGGTCTGTATGTACCCTAGCCCGCCCGGGGCAACAAGTGTCATTACGATTCGTATAACTTTCATTTTTTAACAAGTAAAAGTAAGAAACGAACACAAGGATAAATCTTAAATTAATTTATAAGCCAAATTAGTCTCATAGAACATGTTCTTTTATGTGTC
Source organism: Laupala kohalensis (assembly GCA_002313205.1). Lineage (NCBI taxonomy): Eukaryota > Metazoa > Arthropoda > Insecta > Orthoptera > Trigonidiidae > Laupala > Laupala kohalensis. The sequence goes on along the minus strand of NNCF01130320.1, from coordinate 71,074 downwards.
GTTTTGAAGATACTATTTTATTCTCTACAAATGCTCTACTAATAAGCCATCCATCATTTACGCGTGAGCTTGCAGAAACGCGAGGAGAAACATTCTCGAGGGAAATTTAATACTTATTAAAAAATTAATTTATGAATCCGTTCCTACGATAATTTATTATTTTATCTTTGCTTCATGCTCTGAGTTTAGCTAATTAGGTGAGTTTAACTCTCACCTAATTCACTCCTAAGTAACAGTTGTCTCAGAATAAATCTCAACACCATTTTTGATTCATTTTACACCGAGGATGGATTTAGCGGCGTTTGAACACGAAGCGGAGCTGAGCAAAATTAACCTGTAAATCTATCTCTGTTTTTCATTCCTAAAATCCGTATTCCTTTCTGAGAGATATTTGGAGAACTCATGTTTTGATTAAACTTCTAACTTCCATGTGCTCCCTGGTATGGATACAGATACTTATATACTGCGACCTATTACATTATTTTGACATTACATTTTAAACATATTCCGCGACCAGGCTCGCAAAATTTGGGATGTTCACGAATAATTCATCTAAAGCCTCACTACTTAAAGTTATATTCTACTTTAATATCTACTTAAAGTTATTTTTCATAAATCAGCATTACCAAGTACTAAGTGATAAGTGAACATTTCTTTCTCATTTCGTTATTACTAGCTCTGTCCCTTATTAAAGGCACTGGACCATAGTTCAAATGAAATATGCGAGTTTATCTTATTATTTTATTTCACCTGTTTGAACTGTATGTTAACGTCATCCAATTTCATGCTACGACGGATGTGGATACCAATCGGATGTTCGAACTTGAAATAATTTCTTTGTCATTGAGCAGCGTCCTTTTAACACCGACCCGCGAAGTGTTTCTGTCCTGCACGTGGACGAATTCCGAGAAACTTTGAGATCATAAATACTCAAATTTGCGAGAGTGAATGTGAGTCGAGAACACGTGACAGATTTTTGAAAATCTGAAATTTTTCTTAGCATTATCACTTATTTAGGGGGTTTCTTATTTGTTTTCTCCGTAGCCTTTTAGCTACATTTGTGCTATTATTACCTGATTTAAATATCAAACTTTATAATCAAACTTTATATGACTAATATACAAGTGAATAATATAGATATATTTCATATTTTTACCTGGAGCCCTACCAGTGAAATAAACCGTAAAATTTCGAACTGTTAACTTTCAATTTATGAAACGTTACAGAAGCGAATATCGTGCTTCATACTTGCTGGGTTTGCATATCTCACATTATACTAATTAGACAGTACATCAATTAACATGAAAATCAAGCTTCGATATCACACCCCTTCCCTAAGAAATCACTCCATCAAAAGTGCCAATAACAAGCGTAAAGTTTAAGTATAAATTTTGTCAGCAATTATTCTCCGTAGATAAATTTTATCAGATTTCGTAATGTTAAACAAAACAAGTAGAACTAATTGATCTTTGATTCAAGTGCCTAGAACCAATAGTTTTGAGATAATAACTTGTCATTTCCTTTGGAAATGTGAAAATAAACGTTCTCCGAATAACAAAAATTGCCGTCATTAGAAAACTTATAGACATTATAGACAAGCATAAAGTTTAAGTATAAATTTTGTAAGCAATTATTCTCCGTAGATAAATTTTATCAGATTTCGTAATGTTAAACAGAACAAGTAGAACTAATTGATCTTTGATTCAAGTGCCTAGAACCAATAGTTTTGAGATAATAGCTTGTCATTTCCTTTGGAATTGCGAAAATAAACGTTCTCCGAATAACAAAAATTGCCGTCATTAGAAAACTGATAGACATTAAAGTAAAATTTTGTTTATTTTTAGCGTCTTATTGTCTTTAGCGTCTTAAGTCATGTAAGAATGGTCGTGAAAAAAAATCTTCTCTGGCCACCCGGAAATGAATTGGAACGTTACTGAGTTTGAGATAACTGTCGAGGGTTGCTTATACTCTGTCGAAAGGGGCGAAAGAGTGATTTGGAGAGGTTATGCCTCTCCCCCCAAAATGAGAAACTAATTAACTTAACAGTTAAACTTGTATAAACATAATGAAGATGGTGCATTCTTCCGCATTTATCAAAATTATCAAAACCAATTTATATTGATATAGAGAAGGGTGAAAAAAATTAAGCGTGATTAAAATTAAATCAAATCTTCCTAGTCTCCCTAAAACAGTTGTTTTGAAGCCGCCTATGTGATTCCGCAGAACTCGATGTTAAGTTTACTAACAACACACAACTTCAATTATGCAGAAGTTCTTTACTCTGCTGTCAGTATTGTAGGTTTAGGTGGGCGAGTCCTTGTAGACAAAGACATGGAAGATTTGAGAGAGAATTCTCATGTTTGTTGATGATCTTAAATTCTATCCATTATTCCTCCGCTATCCCTAGATGGTTGTCACGACAGACAACAAGACGGGGTCGTCAACCGTGGACATAAGATTACATCGCTTTCTCTGCTGGCGCCGTGCCGTGAGGCGTATCTAACCCTCGAAACACACCTGGCGCTGCTACCTAGCAGCCAATTTGGAAAACTACAGTTCCTTCAAGCAAATAGCGCTGGTGCGGGAATACAGCGCAGTTATTCAAACTGATATTCCTCGCAGCACGAAAGCATCGAATTAAATTCGACACATTAGTTAATGTTTCATTCACTCTTGAGAGACACTCTTTATGAAATCTTTTCCGCCATACATTAATAACAACTCGTAATTGTTATTTTGAGAAGTTTGAAAATGATTTCATATACAGATGATAATGAGAGGGGAATGTAATCGTTCCAGACTTGGATTTGACCAGAAATTATTTTTATCACTCGAATGTATTTTTTTACAGATTTCTAAAGAACTGTTTTTAAAAACGTGTGTTACGTGCGTTTTGCTTCTAGGTAACAGTTAATGTAAATTCGAATGAAGGAAGATGGAAAAAGGAGTGGTGGAATACAATATATGTCTTATCATATCCTCAATTATGTTATTTGCTTTCTAATTGCCACACATATATGCGCGTAAGAATTACAGCGTATATCTCACAATAAAAAAATCTTATGTTGAACTGTCTATTATAAGTTTAGTTCAAAAGATAATGTTATCGAAAGAAACGTGTTCGTTGTAAATGTCACGTATGTGCTTGAGTGAGATCGATGTGTGATTAGTGGAAAAAGGAATAAAAATTTGAAAATTCGTATATTTTAGAATGAGAATTAACTTCGCGTTCTTAGTTGAAACGATTTGCTCAGATTATATGAAATCCAATGACAGGTGTGCAAAAAAAATGTTTACGTTGTATAGGGTGGGGAAAAATAACTTTCTTAATCTTCCAACTGCTGAAAGTGAATGGAACGAAAACATTGATTGGCAATGCACGCTATTAAGTGTTTTATATTTATTTTGGTTCATTAAATAATAAATGATAGTCGAGTAAATAAAATAACTATTTTTTTGTAGAGACTTAATTTTAATAACTATGGTGCATGTGTTGACAAATATGATCTCAAACATGAGGAAGAATAGGGGTCTCCCAACTACGGCCGGCGAGCCAGATTCAGTCCGCGAAGGGTTTCTTTTTGGCCCGTGGTCGGACTGCAAATTGTATGACGATCACTTACATCTATTCTGGTGAGAAAGATATCAATGTCCGACCAGAAGTGGACTGATATTTTTGGTCAAAAGCTACTTCACATATCTCACTTCTACACAAAGTCAATGAATGATTTGTTTAAAAAACTTGTTAAATGGTGTTTTTCCGAACCTGTATTGACGAATAAATATTTTTTAATCGTTAAAAATATACATCAATACATTATTTTATTGGTTAACGTTTTAATAAACATTAAAATCGTGGTTTTCTAGTATGCCTGTCTAATGATGTTCTAAATAGATATCGAATCAATGTTGTAAGGTATATGTGGTAGTTATTTTAGAAGAAAAGGTGACCTGCCTGCGTACCAAGATTTTTCAGTTCGACCTTGCAAGTTAAAAAGTTTGAAAGTCCCTGAGCTAGAGCATTGTGAGACGCCAATTTACCATTCTTGTAACTAGCTTTTAAATTTTACTAATAATTAATTTGAGATAATGAGTACACTTGTGTATGAGAAGACATGGCATATGCCGTGTCGAGAGCCGTTTGAACTTCAGGAGCTTTTCCTATTTCCGGTTATTAAAAATTTTACTGACTCCATCGATTCAAAACCTTCTCAAATGTTTTGAATCGATGGAGTAAAATGGCACTGACGGAGATGCATGCGACACGTTTCAAGTCTCACGAAAACGCTTTACTAAATATACCTACAAAAATACCGTGTTTTGTCATATTTTACATTTTTAAAACGGGTTCGATTGATTTAGTTGCATTAATTACGATTCTTTTAATATGACATTAAAAAATATTCCAAAGAGTAATCGAAGGACTTTTTGGCATACTTACGATTTAATAAATTAATTTCTTCCACCATTTTAATATTCAAATTAAGAATTTTTTAAATATATTGTTAAGGTTTAGTATTGTTTTTAGGATTACTAAAATTTACTTGGTTTTATATTCAAATTATTTTATACGACGGCTCCAAATCGTCTTCCAATCGAATCGATGCTTTTTATTTGGGGTAGGCCCATTAGGGGTGAACTTTCCCAACTGACCTCGCAGCGTTTCTTAAAAATTGAGTGAATTCTTGAAAATATTAGGTTTTTAAGAATGTATTTTTTTGGATAATGTCGAACGTGTCTATTACACGTGCTACGAGGATATCGTAAAATGAAGAAAGAAAAATAGAATATTATACGCGAAGACCTTACATCATCGCTGAAAGCTGTTATCGGTGCATATATGTACCAAGGATAGAAGAATTAGCTCCTATAAAATAGTATTTGTTCATTTTGTAGCGTATTTTATGAAACTAAAACCTTACCTTTTGCTGTCAAAAATTCAGATTATTACTAATAGTAATATTCTATAATATTAATTAGAGAATAAATTTTTTAAATTGGGGCTTTAGGGCGCGCCAACTTCAAGGTCATCAGATCCCTTGCAGGTGGGAGAAAAATTCAGTTTCACACCGTAGGGAAGAGTCGTCGTGACTCATCCCCGCGTGTGGAATTCGCCGAATGCCTCGACCATACCCACTAAAAACCCTCCAGAATTAACCAAACATCTAAACACAAAGATGGAGGGAAAGGACAGTTGTCTAATACATTATATTTAAAAAACAAATAAATTCTGAAAACTATAATTTCTTAAACATAGGGAAAGGAAGAATGAAAGGAAAGAAGAAGAGGAAAAGGAAAGAATAATGCAAATTTAAGACCTCCCGGAGAATAAATGGTGTACAATAAAGGACATTCAATAAATAATTAATCGAAGTCGTAAAGATGTTGAACATACAATATGTGACGCCTTTATGATGTGTATGGATCGTCTTTATTGCAGTATTCCCTACCCCCGAGATAATCTCCTGGATGAACACCTGATCATATGTGTTTTTTTTACAGTGGTTCGGTTTTGTGGATTGATGAAGCTTGTGTTTTGGATAAGGGGAACTAGGAAAACAATCAACAAGATCACTCTGCCATTCATTCAGTCATTCTCACAATACAACCATACTCTTTCTTATTTATAAAAGTTATAATGTAATATATTAAAATGAATATTTGTAAGTTTATCCAGTTGAAAATCTATGTTTGTTTTAAGTTTTATCTAACCTGATTACCCTGTCTACGTTGTTGCTACAGGGTTATATTTGATTCTAATATTTCTTTCCAAATACAATTACCAGAATCCAGATGTCAGTTCGGTCGCTTACAATGTGTCTGCAAAACAATATGTATTCTTCAATCTATACCATTTGATGTTTTTTTTCTTCAAACTTGGTGAAATTGTGTAAAACAGTTTAGATGAGCGAGTAGACATTTTACATTTTTACCATCTTAGAATCTCTGACGAAAGGAAATTTCTAAGTAAAAGCACTATGAGGGTAATAGGAGTTCATTGATCGCATCGCCAAAGTTTAGGGGTAGATAGGGTTATTGTTTCGGTGGAGACAAGTATACATCGAACTATGTGAAATTGTGTAAAGCGGCCGGGAACTGACCAATTCAAACACTGGCGCAACGGTAGGGGAGTTCAGCTAGTTTAATTAATATTTTATAAATTTTATTGGGAGATTCGAAAGTGAGTAATTAGATTTCTATGATGCGATTAAAACAGCATGGTAATACTGAATTCCATATTTTTGTTGACCCCGTTCGTCACATACGAGTATTTGGGTCATAAACAATAAAACACTGTTCATTCTTCCCACGTTCATCACCTGTATCATCCATATTTCAATTCATCCAGCAGATGATGACGGGATGAGTTGATGGACGGCTGATGGACGTTGAGTAATATTGTGTACGCATAGTTATGTCTACGTTGAGTGATAATGTGTATGCATGAGTTATGTATAAATATNTAAAACTCCGGAACGTTGGCGGTGGGTACAGTGTTTAATAGTTTATAACTGATATACTGAACAACTTTTATCGAATACAACATGATAATCTTGAACATACGTATGATAAGATATCAAATGCATCAAAATGGTTGCGAGTTCGATAATGTTTAACTGATCTACACCGAACTGTTTTATAGAAGTCAATATTTATAATAAATTATAATGTGATAACTACGATCAGATGAAATGTTACGGCCATTTCCGAAGTATGATAAACCTGGGTGGAAATGATGTGTAGATGAGGAAGCGAATGGGTGGTGTAACAGTTAGCATTCCAGCGTTCCAAGTAGAAAATCCCGGATTCGATTCTTAGCTTGTCATTTCTGTGTAATTTCTATGTCGCCGTCGTTATCACCAGGACTCGGTTTTTGCACGTTTTCACATTTTTTTCCTGACTTATAGCATTTTTAATCTCTCGGGACCATTTAAATTAAATTTAGCAGCGCATATACCAGCATATTTTTGAATCTTTTAGTTTGAGCTGTCTAATTATATAAAATTACCATAATATCAGAATATACATGTTTATTATTTAAATATGGCTTTTACTGTATGAGTGATCTCAGTGTTATTAAATAGCCCAATTTAAATTTTCACTTCCTTAGTAAGAATATACACATGGAACTTGATTTTAAGTCCATATTTCGAATTTTTAGTACATTAAACGGGACTTTAGTACATATTTTAAAAGTATATTTTGAACGGGTTTAGGATATATTCTCTGATTTTTTAGCACATATCGATTCTCGTTATCACACATCTTCACGTAGAGTAGGAGCAATTTTTTGCTGATTTTTTAAAGTAGTTTCTTTTGGGAGTGCTTCGTCACATTGTCTTCTATTACATTGCCATGTCATAGAATTGGACGTCCTGCACGACGGCGCTTGCAGCGAGAGCGAGGCGCGGCGAGCGGCGGCGTCACGGCGACTGGCATGCGCATTGGCCAAGTCGCGACACGAGTGGAGACCTCTGTGCGGACACGACAACGTCACCTACCCCAATCTCTTCGTCATGCACTGCTTCCGACCAGGTAAATGCCACCGTCTGTCTCTCTGTGTCTGCACCTTCAAGAATTACAAGTTTCCTTTTCATTCACTTGGCGAGGTTGTTTTCTTGCTTCTTATGGTATTGCCTGTTGTTTGGTTTATTTAGGGCGGAACCAGACTCAAGTACGAACTAATGTTTTTAAGTAAGGAATATGATATTTGGATTGTTATTGCGGGTGCTTGTTCAGTCGGATGTTGGAAATAGAATGGGGACACTTCGTCGTAGTTTTGTATTTATCTTTTTCTAGCTCTACACTCCATGGTTTGAACCGATTTGATACACTCAATACTAAGTAAATCAGTGGTTAATGCACTAGTTTTTTTGAAACAAATTTCAGAATACAAACAAAGTAGTAGTAGTTCTATTACTAGTTCTTCTGCATCCTTACTGGATCTCATTTGGATGTATCACTTGAGAAAACACAAAAAGAAAGTACTAATTGCCACAACCAAATTGCTCCGTACAAATTTGAAATGGGTATAAAAATTCAAGAGTATCTTTATAATGATTTTAATTTATATTACTTTACGTTTTAATGATGGTAGAAACTGGTCTGAAAGGTTAGGACATGAGATTCAAATTCAGAGGATGGAAAGGATTTGGATGAGCTATTTGATGTTACATCCCAACCTTGGTATCCTAAGATTATATACCTTACAAGGTTGGAATGTCATACCCGAGATTTCAAGACATTCTTTCCTTCCTATAAATATGGACCTCACAATAAATCCTAGGGTAAGCACATCGATCGCAGAACGCGAACCATTCTAAATTTCCATCCATTCTGATATGAACAAATATTAATTTCTCTGACCTGGTTGTGCAAGGATGCGAACCTCTGCACCAAAGTTCCATTGGTTTCATGGAATTCCATCATCAGCATGATACTATAACTAACATCTCCATGTATTCTATATGAAATCATATATTCCATGTGAAATCAACACAGGGTCTAAACCTCGTCTGTACATTGAATTATCGTCAACAGTCAGGTCTTCAATTGCAACGGACAGGAACTCGAACCCGGGACTTTCTACTCTAACCCCAAGCGTGCTATCCACTGCACCACCCGCCTCGACTCCCAGGCCTGCGCGCAACCTCCACCTGGGTTCCAGTCCCGGTTCGTCGCAATTTTCACCTGGCTGATGACGTTGCAAACACTCCTCCTCGAGTAGGTTCTCGGAAGTTGTGAGTTAAAATTGAATTATCATATTGGAACAGTGGATTCCTAAGACGTGGTCAGAACGCGGCTTTCAGAACGAGGTTTCGACGTCATTTTGAAGCCGTGGCTCGAGCCGTGGCTCAAAAATTGAGACCTCGGCTGAGGTAGGTTTGAAACCGCGTCTCGTTGTTCGTTGATGCGCGATTTGAGGTTCAAGTCTCCTGAAATAATAGGAGATATCAAAGTATGACGGAGCGATTCAATGATTTAAGAACGCTACATAGAAGAAAAGCAATAACGGAAACATTACAACAACGATTAAAAATAGTAAAGATTTTAGATATTCGAAGTTAATGCCATCGACATTTCTGCTGTATTATAATAAACATTTCTACTGATGGAAGAAATTCACTGAATGCAGATTGGCTGGAAAAGATTGACATGGTTTCTTCGACTTTGAAGCATTATAGCATTATCAATGGTCTTATTTATTTTCAGATTTAGTGCAACTAACACATTCCACTCAGAACGAAACAAATATGTTTATCTCACAGCTACGAGCATACTAGAATAAAACTTTGCAGAATTATACAGACACATATCCACGAAGGTCATTTGTAATTTAATTACATAGCTCTACTAATCTCGAGCATGTTTTGTAAAAAGATGTATCGTTGTAAATAAATGTATTATCTGAAATTATCTTAAATAACTTACTTAACTTAAATAACTTATCTTAATAAAAAGTAGACAATAAATATGGAGGATAATGATCATCATAAAACGGTATCATCTTTCTTATTACGTTTAATATCGACTTGCGACGCAATGTAAAAGAAATCGTGTGCTCGTCAATTTCTTTTTGCGTTTCTGCACTTAATTCCTGTAGAAAACAATTGAGAATCGCGACGTTGCCAAGAGTGATTTCCGAAGACACGGCTTGAAGACGCGGTCTAGCCAGACCACGTTAAAAAAACCTCGTCTTAGCTATAGAATTTGTACCATGGTTCAAACCGAGGTTTTAAAACCGCGTCTCGAATTAGTGGTTTAAACTACGTCTTAGAAATCCACCTTCAGTTTTTGCCAACAATTAAGATACAAATTATCGTGACGCACACAATACACGGCTAAAAAACACATTCCTTAATTGTTTTAACTCTACTTTCATTACCATCCCACATTAAAATTTGCACAAATGATTTAAAAGGGTATTGATCAACTATTCGTAGTATTAATTTGGAAACTTTTAAAACGGCATCTTTTGAAATATTGAAAATCAAAATTTTGATTTAGAATGAGATTTTTTATCCTTCACCTACATCATGTACGTCACATATCACAGTAAAAATCTTTAAAAAATCCCTGAANACCTGTAAAATGACACCTCTCCCAGCTCTCTATCTCAATGAGGAGATAATCCAGAGCAATCCAATTTTGTGTGAAGCCATTTTCGGGCGTGTGGTTTAAACTTTACATTATTGTAAATTCCAATCTGGTTGAAATAAAACAATACTTGGTACATTTCTTTGTCTATATAAAAGCTAACTTCGTAACAAATTTTACCATAATCTGAGGTCATATAAAAATCTGTTTAAAGTGTGTTGATTTGACGTTGAATGACTTCTAAAACTAAATCAGATTGGAAGGTCATTGTATCACGCAACATCATGCCATGACTAAGAACGTATCTTATGATTCTTCATTGCTGAACGTAAGACAAATGAGAATCGCAGAGGTAAAAGGAGATTGAGGTTAAATTGCTGTGATCGTTATTTGCAGACGTGCGAGTGTCATACGCAGGACGCTGCGGAGACGAGGAAGCGCTTCGGTGCGCGGCGGTGGAAGACAGCGTCCTCACGAGGATAGAGACGACGTCGAGGGCGTCAGTGAGGAGGACGGCGAGGAACGACAACGTGCTCCCGCTTTGCGGCTCCGACGGAGAGACCTACGCCAGCGCAGACCATCTGACTTGCACCGCGCGAACCAGCAAACGTGAGTTCTCATGTTGGTACTACCACAAGTATGTACTTCAGATTAGACGACTTCAGATTAAACTTTTTTTTTTTTGGGCGGGGGTACGGGCCAGGGAAGTTACAATTTTGAAGTAATTTTAACGTTTTTAATTTATTTTTTACACCTTCCCTTTCTTAATGTATGTTCTCTTTCGGCAACTGTGACAAAATACTCGCATTGCGTTTTATTTCATACATGTTTAATTATTGAATTGATAAGTGACACCTCAAACAATATGGGTGAATAGGAAAATTCTGAGTAATTTTTGCGACATTTTGTATTTTGTAAATGTTATTCATTTTATTCTTCTTCAGTTATGTTGACTATATTTTCCTCTTGAATTACACCATGAGGTTATTACTACTTTTCTAGATATGATAAACAAATTCGGATGATCTTGGTTAGATACAAAAATTAGGAGACACTTTGGTGGAAGAATATATATTCTAATGCACCCTTTATTATTAACATGACGTGCATTAAGATAGTTATAAATAATAAAATAAGGATTCTGTACTTCTGATGTGATTACCACAATTTATTCTGCGATTTTCCTGACATAAAATATTTACATAAATGTACATGAATACATAAATTCGCTTCCCACACAATACAATAGAAAAAATACCCTGCAATTTGTTACGCAATATTACATCTAGCTCATTTAATACGTCCGTGCATTTACATTTACAAATTATACAATAAATCTTTTTCAAGAAAGTCAAAACAAGCACGATATGAGCAATACTTTGTTCTTTTTCAGCAGATAAAATTTAATAGTTCTTTTAACACCTTCTTGATTCTTCTTTCTTCTCGGAAAACAAAATTTGATACAAGTGCGACAGACTCGATTCCAATGAGACTTTCTCTTTTACAAGATANGCTTCTCACTGAATTACAGAGGTATGCAAATCCCTAATCATTGAAATCACTGCGTTTAAATGTTCGTCTCACAGAGACGTATACTCACACCCAGAATACGTTCTTCGAAATCGTGTCCAAAATCAACATGCCAGAAGCACACCCCTTCTTTCCAGCGAAGTCTGCTGCTGCTACTCGGCTCTTTCTGGACCTTGACCCGCCGACTGCTCGCGATGTTGTTCTCCAAGCGTTCATTCGTCCTTTCGTTCGTCCATATTCGAGTTCACGGCGAGTTATTATGGTCACCGACGTGCTACCGTTTTCGTGTTTCGTCTAATTCGTATTTCGGAAACTTTTACAACGCATAACTGGCTTCACTTGGAGCCCTCAAATAATCTTTCGTACGCGTTCAAATTTGCGTCTATCTCGACCGTTCGTTAATAAATTCAATTGCGATACGGACCACAAAATATGATTCTTTCAAACTGCGTTCTTACGTTCTTTCTTTTGATCCACGGATCGTCCAATACAATGCTTCTCAAAATATTCAATTCAAACCGTACTCTCTGACGATTCGCGCAAGATCTAATGGCGACCGTTTCCTCAGTCGAGCCACGTAATGTTGAGACCCAACCGTCCCCTCTGATGATCCACGAAATATTGAGGCCGAACCGTCCCCTCTGACGAGCCGCGTAAGATTGAGAGAGTAAGATGATTGATACATACCTGTCGCATTTCCTCCTTCTCAGCAATTCGCTCCACTCCAATTAAAATGCACTGTGAATTCCGCTAATCAATTGTCTCTGACCAGTTTTGCGTCGCTAGCTCCACAAGGTGTATTCACATTTTTCTACTTATCACAATCGGATTTCCAAAGTTTCTATCTGCGTCTTATACTTCACAGAACGCGCTCCTATTTGGTGCTCATTCAAATTAGTATCATATAGGGTTTTCGGTTCTATTTGAGCCATTATTCCCCGCACATGTTTCAAAATAATATCATAAAATCCTCTAACGAATTCGGGTCGTTAGATAACCCCCCTCTCCTATAAGAAAAAAATTTAGATTTTGCATATACCCCCCCAAAATACACAATTTTTTTCTTTACTAAATTCAAAACAAAATAATAATAGCGAACTGTTCCTTAGTCTCCCATAAGTATTCTCAAAATAAATAGTACTGTATCTGGATTTATCCTTATGACTTCAACCCCACACACAATCTATCATTAACTTGTTAATTTCTTATCCTAACTAAACATCATAATCCTATTTAAATTTCACCAATATTCACTTCCTAACACTTCACATATTTTAATACCCCAAAATAAAAAAAACAACAACCACAATCGACATTATCCGTTCTATTTCTATTTCACTTTTAATCGGTCTTATATTCTTTTACCACTTCGGTCGTATTTATTGTTTTATCAACATCTCTAATTTACGTAACATATTTTGTTGTACCCGCGTACATTCTATCCTTATCTATAGTATTCCAATAGTGCTCTGATTAGCGTACACCANTGTTGTACCCGCGTACATTCTATCCTTATCTATAGTATTCCAATAGTGCTCTGATTAGCGTACACCATGTTCGGCGTTACCGTTTTATTTAATCTAGGATGATTATAACCTCTTATCTAATTGAAATAAATCTCCTTTTATGTTCTAAAACGTTGACAATCCTCACTCGACTTCATTCTGACTATTATGTTCTTCTGAATCTGATCCTCGGACGTCACATCGTGCTTTCTCAATTCACTTACTTCCTATTTTCCCTTTGCGCATTTACTTCCTCGTCGAATCGTACACTTAACATTTATTTTATTTCGCACCCAATATCTCCCCTTCGCATATACGAGTTGGCAATCGGACGGCATATTTCTCCTCGTCTGCGACGGCAAATTCTTTTGATCAACAAAGTTCCTTTTGATCAACAATAACTGTCAAGTATGATACCTTGACAAGTATGATGTCATATTGATACCCAGTCACTGCTAGAAGAAGCTTACGTGCTCTTGAGATAGTCTGTCCCTTTACAGGCCGGATCTGGTCCACGCGTCGTAGTTGGGAGACTCCTGATATAAAGCATAATATGGTACAAAATGTTTCAAAATACGCAATGATGTTGTTGCGTGCGTTGATGGAATGACAGTCGATGAGTTCTCGTGCGCAGATCTGTTCGCGCGTCACCTGGGCGCGTGTGAGGCGGAGGACGACCCGTGCACCACGCGACCTCTGCTGGCAGGCACTGGCGCTCCGGTCTGTGGCAGCGACGGTCACAGCTATGTCACCGCAGCTGCGCTCTGGTGCGCTGCTCGCACAACTACTCCAGGTCAGACACGTACAAAAAAATTAAATACATGTTTTAATACGAACATTGATGAGTCACTCTGGTTTGCCTGCCGCATTATTCAAAGCAATTGTAGAGATGTATATATTTATTATTAGGAGATAGAAAATGGAATGTAACTGACATTCTCAACGATAATATGAACGATACTTTTATTTAGCCACACTATTTCATTGCCGTGAACAATATCGCTTATACGAGTACTACTTTCTTCCAGCATGGACAGATGCGTCAGAGATGCATTTCTTAGGACCGAAGTATTTAAGTAACACATTTTCAAATAAATGAGTAAAACAGCACGTTGTTTTGGATTATTTGTGAAATAAATAATAACAATAATAATAATAAAGAAAATATTGAAGTGAAGTACTTCGTGAACTTATAGTGGAGTTACTCCTATATAACAGTAGCTGAGTACCCGCAGCTTTGCTCGCGTGAATTCTGTAATATGTCTCCAGCTTTATTCTTTCACATAGGGGTGACACCATTCATCTCAGTGAAACAGAAAACTTCGAACTCGTCACTGATATCATTTTCAATAATTTTTAAATGTCATACCCTTGCCTCAGGTGCTGGGATTTATTGGGTTGGTCGTGGATTTAATCAGAAATGTCATTAATAATCTCAGCGACCCCTAACCTTTGATCTCCACACTTATATCGGTAAATTTCAATTAGTTTTACATGTCTACCCATTCCCATCCCTTACCAAGGGGTGCTAGGAGTTCTATTTCAAATGAGGGCTGAATATAGCATTACACGATTACAGGATGTTACAATTAACTCAGTAATGCTGAAAAATTTGTACTCGTCACTGATATTTATAATTTTCGATAATTTGTATATATCATCCCTGACCCTTGGGATGCAAATGGGCTGATGGGCTGATTTTTGACTTTTAAATCTTCAAAAATGTTACCACTAATTTAAGCAGCCCCGAAAACTATGATCTCAACACTAAGTTGATGAGGCTTATTAAGTTCATAAAATGCACTAGACCATTTCCATTCCTCTCCTACTCTGCTCCATGTACGATAAGAAGTAAGTATATGTATCCAAATAACGTGTTATCCGTGGAAAATGGCAGCGAGCCGGGAATAGAACCTGGGATTTCCTGCATTGATTGCTGTGGTGTTGACCGATGCACGATCCTTTCCCATCCACATCTGCACCGCATTTTCATCCAGTGTTGGTGAAAAACAGTAATAATAAAATTTCATATTATATTTTACCCAAATGTTAAAAAAAGATATCTTATGGACTTGTGGAGAGGACCGGGTACGGGCCAGAATTTGGATTCGGCCATGCTTGTAACGAAGTCAGTATTTTAATTTTAATTTCGTAAACCACTGTTTGTGCGTTTAAAAGAGGTTTATTATTTATTGAAAAACAGATATATTATTGTTCTTGGGAAACTTATACGAAAAGATGATTGTACTGAAATAATATAAAAAATGAAACCAAATTTTGTTATGAAACACCAAAGAAGAGGAAGGAGAAGTACCGAGTAGCGCATATTTGTGTCTATTGGCTTAACAATTCTGACATCTTCACATACTTTGACTCATTCTCAATCTAGGAGTTTTCTTAAACTTCATCAGGCATTCCCCTGAATCTATTGCTATTGCTGTTGACGATTGTTACAGTTGACTGAAGTCGACTTCTACATTTGTAAACGAAGCTCAGAATTTTGAATGATAGTGTAACAAAAGGTGTTTCCATATTGAAATGTTTTCACAGTAAAACGAACAAAAGTCATACTCTATGCAATCACACGTGTTACAGTAGTTTTTAATTGTTAAAGTAGTATAAAATATGACATAAATGTATTGTTTTATTGAAAATTGGTCAATATTTATTCATATTTACAACCCCAACGTTTCGGCAATTTATTTTGCATTCATCAAGACTATATATGAATAAAAAATAAATTACCGAAACGTTGGGAATGTAAAAATGTGTAATAATTGACCAATTCTCAATTAAGCAATACATTTATGTAAATACAGTGGTCAAGATCGTAATCTGAATGAAATTTTAAATTTCTTTTGAAAGACTGTATAACGTACGTCCTCGTACTCCGTGATAATTGAGATACATTACATGACACATCATTCATGTGTTGATCTGCCTCGTACATTCACTGAGATGTAACATTTGAATAAATGTTTCAGGATTAATTTACAGACTCTAATGAAAGNGATCTGCCTCGTACATTCACTGAGATGTAACATTTGAATAAATGTTTCAGGATTAATTTACAGACTCTAATGAAAGCTTCTCTATCATTATTTCTGACATTAGTGACCTACTTAATCAGTGCGAAAAATATCATACTAACTTAATTCCTGTCTTTCTGAACGTTCCGTGATTCATCATAAATCTAAAAAAATTACCCCCTTTCCCAATGCGTGCATGAGGTATGTAAAAGAATTGCTCTCCAGGAAACGCTGATAATAGTATTCATTGCGTTGTCTGACATAATATGTGGTCTTATGCGGACATAAATCAAATTAATTGAATAGTCTTCTCTGTATCTCTTATGCCAAAAATTCGAAGGAATAAAACTGGTTTTCCCTTTTACCTTGGTCATATGACCTTTGAAACAAATTCCAGCCATAAACTGCGTTTAGCTTACATCCTTGAATGTAGCTCGTTGCAATAACATAAAATAATTAAAAATATGGATATTGTAACGTCTATTGTTAAATAGTGTAACGTCTATTGTAACACAACTCATATATTTTGCGAATCTAAGTCATAATTTCTTTTTGGCGGTAGTGTGAAGTGATTAATATGATGAAAACTCCAGTGAATCTAAGAAATTACGATGATTCGAGCCTAATTTACATTTTTTTAAACGCCGGTAATGCGATCAGAATAGAGTAATATGATATTCATACCTTCTTTCCCATTCAACTCCAGAAATTGTTCAATGAGCAACCGTGATAATTGCTTGGTTCAAGAGAAGGCCTGATTCAGCCAAATAATGTAAAAAAAATGAAAATAATTTGAAGAACCTAATTCTCATCGAAGAGATATTTGTAGTAAGAATATTAAAATAATGTTTGATATTAAAATAAGTGAAATCATTTTTTCCAGAATTTAATGAAACACCTTTTAAAATCTTACAAATTGCGGTATTGAAACAAACAAATAAATTCACACGTATTAAAAATTACGAATGAGCAAAAAAAAAAAAAATGAAAATTTGGAAATATAATATGCCAAAGTCATAATAATAAAGATTTTAAATTAATTTTTAATATTTTTTAGAATTAATATGAAAACATCAACATTCTTTATTTTAATATAGAACTATTTGGAAAATTTGACTCATCGATTTATAAATACGATATTTTTTTCTGATATTTTTATTAATTTTTTTCTAAAAGAGTTCCGATTTCTAAATGCGTCGATTTGTAAATAATACTTTTAGAAGATGACGGAAATGTAATTGCTAAATTCATCTGAAAAGCAATCATAAATTAAAAATTACAATTAGGAAAGTTTATTTCAAACTCTCGGGTTTCGCTGACAATAAATAAATAAATTAACAAACAAACTTATTGTCAGAAGAGCAGTTGTAAACTGCGTATGATCACTAATTTACTCTCCGGACTGATAAACTAATTTACTCTCCGGAAGCAATGAGAGGACCATACCATCATCTCCGATCAAGAACCCAAGGGCAATGGTGAGTTTTAAATTTAAAAAAAATGTTTAGCTGATACGAGCTAAATACAAAAGTATTAAAGGCATTCGCGTTTCTACCCGAACGAAACTCGGGTCAGGATGGGGTTACAGAGATAATATACAAACGTGCCAAGGATGCGTAAGTAGACAATTATGTATAAAAGGAACGAAAACTCATGCATAATAGTAATTTTAATTTATGAAGATAATTATAACAATTGTGTTAAAAGGTATAAGAGGAGTTACCATCACTTTGCATAATAAATACACGTGACACAACACAAGACACGTGAAATCTTGAAGCTCCAGAAACACATTCTCTGTCAAATAGGGAAAGTGATGGATATATGTGATGGATGATGGAATCTTTTTTATTACGTAATATAAATCTAAATTCCCAATTTTATTATTTACCTAAACATCAATTAAAATATTCAAGAATACGAAGAACGGGAACAATGAGTATAGTTACTTGAGTACTCCCGACCTTGCGTTAATTCTGTGATGCAATGTAATTCTTTGAACCTCACAAATTACCTTTTGGTGGGGAATAAGAAATACAACCTTGCCCACTCGTTTATGGGTCTGTCAAAAGGATGGTTTTGTAATAATCTCCGGCCAACATTTAAATGACGTTGACCTATTCACGACCTTGTGCATTAAATGTCAGGTCATCGGTCGTGGCTTTCTCTTTGCATTCGATTCACTACAATACTGAGAAGACATCGTCAAATAACCCACATTTCATTTTAATTTAAAGCAAAATTCTTGATAATTGTTTTATCTTAGGGAAATGGGAGCTGACACGAGTTAAGAAGCGTGTTCACGAGATACGAAGTTCTCACTGATGCCTTCCGAATGATCTCCGATACTCATGAACGATTTTGCATGTTTGCGTATTTTGTCCTGACTTTCTATGGCTTTGAGGAATATATTTCTAGCATTTTTAACATCGTGGGACTATTAGAATTTAATGTTATAGGGTATATAAATTCATATTTTTAAAGATTTTCGTTTGAACCCAGTAATTTTTAGGTTAAATACTGTAAGCAATCAAAATTTTCATGTTTGTTATTGAAATGTGTCGCATAATGTATGCTTCAGCTCAGAGGTACTATTCCTAACCCAATTTACACTTTCTTAGTAATAAGTAGATACACATGTTCCTTGCTTTTTAAGTGAATATTTCGAAATTTTTAGTGCTTTTAATTGGATTTTAGTGCAAATTTTCGACGTTTGTGGCGAGTGCTTTAAGTGCTCATTTTGAAATATTTAGTGCATATTTAACGATTATTTTTGTACATTGATCCGAGCCCTTCCCGTCAATAGCAATAAAATTTATTGCTCGAGAGAAAATTTCTTTTTGAGAGTCTCTTATTGAGTCTGACCTGGTGACGTAAGCTGTTAAGGCACAAACCTATTGGTCGGAGGATGCGGAGTCGTTTTCCCTTATTTTGAGTTTCATCCTTTATTTCGTTCTTTCCAACATAATACCTCATTCTAACAGTTATATTCAGGACTCGGATCGACATACACTGAATCATGGGAAAATATGCTCTAAAAAAGTACAAAATATGAACTAAAATCTAATTAAATGCACTAAAATTATATATAGTCGAAAAATGCTCTGTAATAAAAACTAGCTCATCGTAGAAACTTTGACTCACAATTTCTGTGCGCAATCACAATTTTACTTATACCTGAATCCTTTATACTATTGAGAAAATCACCCTGAAATTGGCCCGTAAGAATTTGGATTGCTAATTACAACTTTGTTGTCGATGTCTGTGCGACGCTTGAGGACACGGTGAGGCAAAGACTCAAAGAGCGTCTGGGGTGAAACTCTAAATGGGAAAGTGAATTGATTAAAAAAATAAAATAAAAAAGAACAATGAAACGCCGTATTCAATGTTATTAAGAGTTAATGGAAGTTGTTTAGAAAAATTGTTTTCTTCTCGCTATAATAAAAATTTAATTTTGAATTTTGATTTTTTCTAATATGTTTATTGAGGATTTCTAGATTTAAAATAAAAAATCTGGAGTGTGCCTTACTCAGCTTTCCTATTAAAATTCATTACAAACAATTTTGTCCTATATACCCATAATTATTAAAAATGTAGAAAAAGGGAACACTAAAAAATTTAATATTATATTATAATTGTAAAACTAGACAACGGTCTAAAACGATCAATCAGCTTCAAATAATTATCATCACTTAACATAATACACTCCTGAAAAAAGATTAAAAAGTACATGAATTAATATAACTAATAAATATAAAAACTACACGAATAAAAGTACAAATAGCATGAATTATCTTCCACCTCATACTCTTTGCAATAGTAATATAGGCTGATATGAAAAGCGCGCCTCCAAATTTTTTGTACTCATTTTGGCGTAAATAATTTTCGCTGTATCTCAAATATTATCTACGCGGCACTATTAACACAGTAAACTCCAAGACATTAGGTGGCAGAAAGAGAATACAACATTTCTGAAACGATAGTCATGTAATGTCTCTTATGTTGTAAACATGACCACATAAATAAATTAATAAATGAAAAAAGTACCAATTACACAAAAGTATTTAATTTCTTTCACTCCCTCAAACTTACCCAATGTGTATAAAAAAGAGATATTATCAGTCATTTCAAGTTACAACACAAAATTTTTGCGCAACGAACATACATAAAAAAATTAAATGTGTTGGTTTTAATGTACTCAGACAACTAAATATTTCACCGGGGCATCGTGGTGCCCAAAGCTTTGTTGTTGGTTCCTTAATTTAGAACGTAAACTGCAATTATGTATAAAATATACATTTTAAGTTATATAAAATTTACTTGGTAATTGTGGTGCTTTAGCAACATTATCAAAGCATGATAAATTGAAAGACGTTTCTATGTTGCTCATTTTTGATCAGCTGAATGAGCAACATAGAAACGTCTTTCAATTTATCATATATAAAATTTATAACAAGTATATGGCATTGACATAAAATAGTATGAAGACCAATAACAGAGTTCTTTCTACTACTTCATGATGAAATGTGATCATAGCTGCTGTAAATTTTGATTTTGGATTTTCATTCGAACATTATTATTTAATTTTTTAAATGATACTGCACAGAATTTGCTTTCATTCCGATAATCTCGTTAGTTCTTTTTCGTTAGATTTGTTAAATACCGCGAATCTTATTAGTCCAGAAGCATGACAGTCCTTTAAACGTTTCCTTGTTTCAAAGCATTGTAGGAATCCATAATTGATTCATATTTCTTTTACTATGTAGGGTCGATTATATTTTTGTTCAAACTATAAGAATTGTTGAGTATATTACGATGTGATATACTTCGGAGCAAATTTTTTAAATATTGGGTTTAAAGTTAAAAACGCAAATACAATTTTTTACTCTTGTTAACTTAAGCGCACTTTAAGAGATTTATGTATGTTTTAGTGAAAGAGTCGGGTAAAGCGTTTTTCCAAAATTGAACAAATATGCCCAAAACTAGAATACATAAAACTTGACGATTTTGGGAAGCGTGAATGCTTTTAATGATACTTGGGTTCTGAAATATGAACTATTTCTTCTCCAACCTGTGTAATAATGTTTATTATATATTATTAATTATACTCAAGTATTCCATAAGTGGTGCATTTTTGATGATGTTTTATATATTTTGACTCATGATGGTGAAAATATAATACAGCCAATACCATCTCTATTTGCTACATAAATTGTCCTTCTCCTATTTAGGTGTTGTGTGTTATTTGTTCATTAGTTTATTTAAATATTGTGAGACTTTTGAAACGGGTAACTTTATTTTATAGGGTTTAAGATATTCTTCATACGTTTCACATAATTCCACGTGCACAATATTTCATTTAATTTATTGGAAACAAAGTTATCATAAGAGCAGTGCATGGGGATCCAGTATCCTTGGTGCAAAGTACTGGACACATTTCAGTACAATCCGCTTCCCGATACATGATGTTAGACACGATGTTTGATGCTTCCTTATTGCCAACAGGTCTTAAGTATGTCCATGATGGACCGTGTCTACACGCTCGCATACGAGGCTGCGTTTGGTCGTAACAGCGCTTTGCCGTGTTCCTGAAACGAACCCAGGACCTCACGAAAGCTCATCTCATCACCATCATAGTTGATACAAGCATACAACGCAATGGCATGGATTCGACCTTTGAAGGATACTCTGGTTTGAATTTCCTGGGAATAGTATGAGTTTGTGTCATATCTGTATATTTATTAGCAGCGTTTTTCAACCTATAGGCGCATGAACCACCATATTGTTTATATTAGTTTGGTGACAATTGCTTTGTACAAATATTAATATATGGTAGTTCATAGGATTCTCACATAGGATTCAAGTGAAACTCTTTTTGTCGGCTCGCATTATGATAGGCATTCTTATAATAAATATAAATTGATTTTATTCTCGTTACAAATTTCCTTGATATAAAGTTATATTTCTACATTATTATTATTATTATTATTATTATTAATTCATCATTTATTCACGACTGTCGATGTTAGCATAGGCTTCATCTGTTAGCCAGTCCAGGTTGCAATCACCTTTCTTGTGATCAGGCTTTTCAATTTTGTGTCTTTAAAATACCTCGTGCAGGATGTGAGCTGTTCCCAGTAATGCAATTCACTGTCTTTTTTTATTAACTGGGATCATTACTTGGTTATTATTTAAATATTTTGTGACCATTCCCAAAACCCAAATGATAATAGGAATTAATTCTTTTTAACACCCCAGATTCTACTAATTTCAATGGAGAGATTTCTCTATCTTAATTTTTTTCTTGTTTCTCTTAATACAATATTATGATCCGAAGTTTTTGATACACCAATCAACAGACATGTTTTCTTTCTCAAATCTCAAATGATGATCTTGCAGCTGAAGAGTCTTCTTTATCACCTTCCAATTTCTCAAGACCAGGGCATTGGCAAAACTCACAAAAGGGACATTCTTCACTCCGTTAAGTCGATAATTGTGCTCAAGTTATTCTGGTAGAGTCAATGAAACACCCAAAATTCAGCCTGAAGGTGACCACTAAGCACCCGAAATAATTTAATGCATTAAATAACTCTGATAGAAACTATGTTTTCCTCATTGATTTATGAAAACTCTATCAACACCTCACCATCACCTAATATTCCGCTAGATATTAATATTTTCTTTTCTTCTTACTTGTGGTACTACTTAAAATTTTGTGATCTAAAGGAACTGCAATATCAATTATCGGGGTTGAATGAAACATTTTATTGATTAGCTTGATATTAGATTTATTTGTTCATACAGCTCTGTTGGTAAGGATTGCTTTATCCCACAACGGTTTGTCTGAAAATATCTTGGCTAGATTTATACTCCTAAGAGGGTTCCTCTTCATGAACATGATATTATTCTGGGCAAGTCACTGACGCATTATCTTTGCAATATTGTAATGTCTTCACTAGTACTCGGTGTATGTTACTGCTGGACATCCACAACAGATGTGTTGTATGGGTATGTTGTTTGCACAATCGACACTCGCCGTCAACGTTTTGATTCATGATGAACATTTTATGAGCTCTGATAGTAACTACTTGATCCTGGATTGCAAAAATAAAACTTTCTGCTTCTCAATACAATCCAGATGTTTGAAGCCATTCAGCTGAGCTTTTATGATCAACATTTTCTGAGAATATTGCATCAGCAAACCTTCTATAAAGTTATTTCCGTTTCCATCGTGTTACACAATCTAGAGAGGAAGTATAGCACATTTGGTTATCATGCTTGGATAAGAATAATGGTCTATAATTTGCATCCCTAGCGCAAATAGCTTTATAAAGAACACTGTCTCTTCCAACAAAGAAATTTCTCAATCGTTCGTCTTATTGCCTGCACGTCACTTCCATACCTCCTCGTGAGATATAATCGTTCAACAGAACTCCTCTGGTGATGCATATTATGTCTTGTTAGTGTCGTCCTCACTTTCCTATCAAACACTTGCGGCTCAGCATTAGACTATTATTATTATCATCATCATGGACTTTCCTCTCAGCATAGCTGGTGAGTATTTTGCTACGTGTCCAAGGAAGTTCGCTTCCCTTAGAACGTGTCTCCTTGAGAAATTTTTGGTGCACACTTTTCAAATAACATGAGCCGTCCCCAGAATGGCTATTTTTTGGACCTCAGATAGGTCTTTCCAGAAATTTTCTGAAGATTGTTTTGTTTATATTTTCTCACTGTTCCCGTGGCTTCGATAATAATAGGGCAGACTTTTGTCTTCATTCCCCACATTCATTGGCATTCAATAGCCGGGTCTTTATATTTGAGCAGTTTTTCTGCCTCTTTTTTGACAACATGCATGTCGTTGGGAACAAAAACATCAATAAGACATTACTTATTCTCCTTATTCCTCAGAGCAATATCAGGCCTATTTTCATTGATTGTCCTGTCGGTATTTATTGGTTGGTCCCAGGGGATTGTGACTTTCTCATCGGAATTCACATATTATAATTATTACCATCACCATCAACATTTTTACTCTCAACTTGCGTTGATTTTTCTCTCAGCGGTGGATTATAAAATCAAATGCTGATGAAAATTATTATTGTTATTATTGTTATTATTATTATCATTATTATTATTATTTCTTATTTTCTTAAAAATGACATCTCTCTCATTTAAAGACATCTAATCCTTCTCTAGATATCATCCGATGTCCAAACTTACATCTAGTCTTCCTTTAAAATTTGTATTTCTTAGTATTTAATTAACCCCTTTTCTTACGTTTTATGTTCGTTCACTAAAATTAACTGAGGATTTTCTCTAATCTTGTTGGCTCATTCAATAATTGCTTAAACGATTTTAAGTATCATTTGTATTTATTAATTCAAACAATTAATTTGACAGTACTATTCATACTATCAAGTCAAGAGTTATAGGCTTTTGTGTGAGGAGGTATGGACTTCGTTTTTCTTTGGCGCTGTTCTTCCGTCACGAACGAAATCACACCTCCAGTTTCGTGATGCATGTCAGTTCAAGAGGAGTTTTCCTTAAAAAATGAAAGGTTTGGATAAATACAATGGTATGGTCCTTCAAAATCAACATGCTCCCAATCTCAGAATATTTACATCAGAAATACATTTATTGGACAAAAATCTTGAAATTGAAAATTTTATGTATTGTTAAATGCCGGTTGATATAAGTACCCGAAATAACTTAACACTAAACATGCGTAATAGGATACAGTTTCTATGCTTGCAAGTTCTATTCTCAATATCCAGAATATTTTTATCAGCGTCTTTTTCTGATGCGCTCGCAGCCCAACAAACATTTAAACCGACCCTATGGCTAAAGACTTATCTGCGTTTTCTCCGCTCCGCTAGTGCAAAAACACACTCAGCGGAGCGTCAGCGGAGCGGGCGTCAGTGGGCAAAGAGTAGGGAAACGTGAGTAGGGGTGGAAAGAACAAGGTCAATTCAGGACGATAACAGACATGCTTCGCGCAGGTCTTGTACTGAGCATCCATGCAACTGCCCGCTAATTACACAACGCTTTTATTGTAAAACATATAATTTACGCTTTAAATAAGGCAAACTTTAGGACAATCTTTCATCTATGTTAAGAAATTGTTAATATCATATAATTTTGATAATTAAAAACACAACACAATGCAAATTCTGAATATAACATACACCATGACTTCACAAAAATAGTACGACATAGAACTCAAATTGGGGAACATATATTCCAAATAATTGAAATGTAAAGCTTTAGAATATAGATGTGAAAATGCACATTTCTCTCTTCTTAACTAAAACCACGCCAAAATTTTTGACAATTACATAACGAAAATCACAAAGAACTAAAATACAAATAGAAGAATACACGAAGAAGTAAAAACAACAACACGAAAATAAGAAAGCTTCAGAAAATTCTGAGATGCAATTCTGATGGGCAATTTATACTTGTCCCCAGCATTGTCATTTGGTATTTGGGGTCGCGAAGTTGCTGAATACTCGTAATAACATTTTATCAGTAATGTCAAGGATATCATTTTAGTGAAATTACACTATAATTAAATTATTATACCACTGTGATTCGAAATGCATTAATTGTAAAATGTGTATTCAAGCATAAATCTGGACACTTATAGAATCAGTGAACTTATTTCAGAAAACTGGAAGTATTTATAAAGAAATGCATATGTTCTGACTAAATATAAGAAAAGTGATGCTTCATTGCAGTTTTTCAACACCAAATTTCTTTATGATTTTTTTTGAAAAATAAATATATCAAAGTAATTCATTATTTTGATTATATAATTGCACTAGTAAATAAGGTCAACGTTCAATTAACCATACATCATTATTTTCTGTAAATGTGGAAAGATCCAAGAGGAAAATCTTGACATACTAACTCCACTAAAAAAGACGCGAAAAGTTTTCTTAAAGAACTTAGGAAGCAGTAGAGCAAATACTCAGTGATATTATAACTCAGTGTTATAATAATTAATACGAATACTCAGTGATATTATAATTCAGTGTTGTAATAATTAATATGAATATTGATAATATTAATAATCATTCCGTAGAAATTCAAGGAAATGAAATTAAAGGAAAGCACTGTGAAAGA
Source organism: Laupala kohalensis (assembly GCA_002313205.1). Lineage (NCBI taxonomy): Eukaryota > Metazoa > Arthropoda > Insecta > Orthoptera > Trigonidiidae > Laupala > Laupala kohalensis. Next base: position 44,787 of record NNCF01130320.1, on the reverse strand, counting down.
ATTCAGCCGATGTCTTCCTCGCTTCTCTCAATACACCCATTTATTAATACTTGTGACCTCAGCAGGCGAAATGGTAGCGCAGGAAGCAGCGGAGAAGTCCGCTCCGCGCCCGCTAGGTGTGTCTTTGCCCATAAGATAACATGTGCTGTCTCCCCGGTGCCTCGCAGAAATGAGCGGAGATCTCCGCTGCAAGCAGCGGGCGAAAAATCGCTCCGCGCCCGCTTGATGTGTCCTTACCCATAAGATAACACAGGTCGGCGGAAAAAACGCTCCGCTCTGCAGACGCAGATGTGTCTTTAGCTTATATCAGGAAGTGACCCATAGGTGAAGAAATGCTGTTTTTTTAGCTTAGACGTACTTGAGATAGTGGAACATTCTCAATTTTCTGCAAACCGTTAACTGTTTTATGAATGTGAACAGAAGAACGAAAACAAATTTCAATATTGAAATGTAATACAAAATAATAAATAAGTAGTATCAGATAATTTATTTACGGATACTGTACTTCATTGGCTTTCTATATGTAATGAATTGTACTTGAATTTTTTATTTTCACTATATTTATATTTAATTTAAACATATTGGTCTAGTGATTGTGGCGTGAACCTCGAAATCTAGCCTGTATTAAGGGTAATTCAACATGTTTTGCAGTGTATTAAAAACATTTAGAAAAAAATATTAACTCTCATTCCAAAATAAACACAAATCATACAGTTTAAAAAATATGAATAGAATCATGCATACTGTGAAAGTGAGCAATAAACAATGCGAATGAAAGTGAGTGTGAAAGTTTGGATTTTATTGTCACTGATTGCAAGCAAATCTAATGACAGTGCAGAACAATCCGTTTGGACTACCTATTAATTAACTACAGAATTTCAGAGTAATGAATATATTGAAAAGGACCACATTTAGAAAAGAGTCAAAAAAATATTTTTTCAAATACTTTCTATGATATTTCCAGAATACCGTGTAGAATTAAACGCGAAAATCCAGACTGCCTGAATTGGAGTTTTTTTTTCTTTTTGGTTTGATTATATGGTAATAAAATATGCTACGGTCGCACCATTGTTTCAGGATAATGCATTTATATTATTAGTCCAAAATAAGTTAAGATCTGTTTCAATGAATACAATAAATTTATGAAATCAACAAAGAGATTTTCGTTGTTTTATAATTATAATCATATCAGACTAATTTTCGTTTCTTCTCAGCAGGATCACTTTTTCTCGTTCTTTTACAATGAAATTGTGTTCATCATGGTATAATCATCAATAAAATATAATTACTACCAATGCTTTATAGATAAATAAAATCGAAGTAGTTGTTGTAAATTGCGCGTTTCGACGTGTCAGACAATAAGCTACTTGGCGTTTACTCAATTTCCTGCTTTAGCTAATTATGTCAGCGATTGGCCACTTTCACTAAGAATTCGATTCATTATTTAGCGTCCATATAGTCTTCTTTCCCATGTATAAAAAAAAAGAAAAAGAAAAAAAAGAAGAATTCTTCCGGTTACCACATTGCTGATTAATCCTTATATCAATACTCAAAACATCGACATTGTTGAGAAATTGATGGTTACATTTATCCTATACTCAAGAGCTCCTTTCCCAAAACACTATTTTGTGTATATTGGAAAAAAATTCATATAACAAATATATGTATAATTTTTTATGTTACAAAACCATACAGTATCACCTCGAACGACTATATTCCCTTCACTTCTGAACCGCATTTTAAGATCTATCAAATCCTAGTCCATCCTTCAAAGCGATGGTAGTTTAGAATGCTCCGTCTCCAGCATAACAAGCATCGCTTCGTAGGTGTACTCTCCACGTTCTTACTGAATGACTTCTAGCTCTTGTTGTGAGTGAGATACCTACACTCCTCGTCACAAAAGAGGACAGGTGAGAGAAAACACTACGTCGCCATTTCGAACGACTACCGAATGGAGGGATCGTAGACCTACTTCTCTCACTTGTCGATTGTACGAAAACATTCAACCCTCCAAAACAATCTTTATGAGATGCAAGCAGGAAATTACTCAACCAAAGATTTAACGTAACTTACCTCATACAAGTTTGAAAATAAATCGTATTTTTATCTGATTTCTACATATTATTTCCAAAGTTAATGTAACGATATCGTAAAATTTGCTTGATAAACATGAAAATTGCCAATCTCCCTTGCGTATTGTCTATTTACTCTGCAAATGCAAATTAAAGTTGAGAGTTACATTCGTGAGAAGTACCAACCGATACTTCATGTTCGCCAACTCGAGTCTTGCAGTTCTCCTGCTCGTCCTTTCCCCAGCCAGATCTCGAGAGGTGAAGAACCCTCCCCTCCCCTCCCCTCCACCTTCGACAAACGCAGCCACTTTTCGCCTCTATCGCAGTGAAGACAGTGCCGCCACCTCGACGATCGAGAAGCTACTCACCCCAAGATATGAAAGATTAATCGCACGTAGAAGAGGCATGGTTTCAGCAGTAGAGATTACGGAATATCTATCTTGAACGAGGGAAGCTCAATTTCAGACACATTGGAACTTGTACGCATGCGCGCGAATGACGCGGTGAATCTCTAAGCACCATCAGCTTATGCTACTTCGACCCAGACCTTGTTAGTACAAAGCTCATAATTTCAGTAACAGCAATTGCTCATCTGTCTAGTTTTGTTTCACAGCCTACACAGCAGTGGAGTCAAGAGAAGTGCTAAGTTGCGTTCATCTAAGAACCCAGAGATATAAATCGCATTAACGGTTTCTGTTATCGGATAGCAGGAAGGGGTCAAAAAATTCCTTTTCTTGAATCTGCGACCACGCGTTCCACCAGCTTCTGCGCAATAAAACTAGTGAATTTGTGGTAGCGCCAAAGGATACTTCTGAAAACAAAGCAATTTATTTCAGTTTTGATATGAACAATGTTAGTACATACGAATAGAAAATCATAACAGGAAATCGAATAATAATAAAAAAATGTAAATAAACATGTATTACGATTTATTAACTATTTTTGGGGGTATACTTGGTAATGCCGTTTAATATTACTCTTCCTGGTTACCAAATGTAGCAAACAGTGCACTACTTCAGTGCTCATCACACAAAAAGTCAGAAGTTCGTTCACTGTGACATTTTCTGCGGGACTTGCTCCGTTGCTCTACGATAGCCAACTGGTCCATACTTACTACAGCCTGCCTTAGCAGGCAACGCGCTCAGCCTGCTTACCTGAGCCCACCCTGCTTTGATGCCCGTACTTACTACCGTTGTCATTTGTGCTGTACAGAATACTGAAGGCGGACAAACACAAGTGAAGAAGACATAGATGACGGTATAAGGTTGTCCTCGTTCCTCGTGTGACTTAAGTCAAGTTTGAAAGATAATGGTGGAGTTATGTCCCGTGATAACTTTTGGCCGTGTAAAAACGACGTACTACAAATCGCTAATGGTTCTTCTTCTATCATCGCAAAAGTTTCTTCATAGGAATGGTATTGATGGTAAGTATATAGTTGATCTGTTGCAGAGCAGTGAACGCAGTTTACTCCTAGTTTGCGTAGGATAATGGTTGGCTTGAGTTCAGAGGAAAACATCCTGGCTTTATTCTCAGGCATTAGTTATTGAAACTTGATCGGAAGTTAACACATTTCTTCTCGTACGTGTGAAATTTCAAGGGGGTGGGGAATTCCAGCAATATCATTTATATCACAGGACCCACACGTCATCCACAGCAGGTACATAGCCCAGTTGTTATAAGTGAGTTTGAGGTGCGAATAAAATAATCTCGTTTAAAGGTTTGTATTTTATTTTTATTAATACTATTAATATTAACTCAGCCACAACTCAGTCATTGCGGCATTAAATCAATATTCTTTGAAATAAATTAAATCAGGGTAATATTTTATTTTTAAGTTTAATTTGTTTAGGGAATAAGAAGAGGTGTTCGTATACTCCGGACCTCCGCTCCTTAGCTACGCCATTGCGCACCATTATCTCGGTTATCAACAACTGACATAAGCGCACTAAAATGTCTTGGCATCCGGGTGTCTGCCACGTCATTTGTCCAAGAACCAACGTTTCGACCGCTATACCGCAGTATATGCTTGTCCTAGACATTTGCTCTGAAGAAGACTGCATCATGATGGTCAAATGGCGCGATAGACATACAGAATCCAAAACAGCACCACCCACGACTGTACAAACACACTAACTATGCTACAGTTGCATCCTCTACGGGGGAGGTGAAATTGCGACGGACCGGGACTCGAATCCGAATCCAGGTTCGTCGCAATTTTCTGCCAGACGAGGACGATGCAACTTTCCTCCTCGAGTGGGTACTCGGTAGCTGTGAGTTAAGAATTATGCTACAGTTCTTCTGAGGTTGCAATTACTTCCACCAATACCATGAACAATTCTACCACTACCGATACGGCTGTTGCTTCAGCGGCCACTACCAACACTGTTCCCCTTCAGCGCTGACCTTCCTAATGCTGTCTGTCTTCCGGGCGGTCCGTGTTACGAAGCGAGCACTTAACTAGAGAACAATACGGAAATAACGAATGGCCATCGCGGGGTCCCGGATGCACTAGGAGGCCTTTTATGAGGGCGTTTACCCAGATTCTTTTGTAACGGGCATTAAGTTATGATTTAATAAATCCCTCTTCACGGCACGTTACGTAACGTAATTGTACTAAATAATATAGTCCAAGTCATTCATACGTACTGTAATAATATAAAGTACTTGGTAGAGAGAGTTTTAAAAAGACACTAAGAGTTTGGGTGAAAATGTTCTAAAAACTAATTATTTTGTATTTGTGGCGTGGAGTAAAAAGGATAACGTTGTTTTGTAATTATATCGGGATCGATACTATCTGTATTTATCCTATTCTAAAATGAGACGGTGCAATACGAGAAAACACGCAATCAAGATACACGTCCTTTATTGATGTTCCAATTCTAACTGTTTTGTGAAATNTACGAGAAAACACGCAATCAAGGTACACGTCCTTTATTGATGTTCCAATTCTAACTGTTTTGTGAAATTGGAAGAAAAAATGTACTAATTTTGGCCAAAACAGTATTCACGAAATATGATATTCTATTTAATCCTTTATATTTGATAGTTTTCGAAGAAGTTGGGAAATAATATCGTAGCTAGCTCACTTAACGTGATATACTTACCATGTCAGATTGTTTCGAGGAATTTTCTTCGCAGATCATTTATTTAACCTAACGATGTCTATTTTGTTGTCTTTAAAAATATGGGAAGTAATAAAATCATAAAATATTACGTGAAATTAAGGTTTTGAATTTTGATAACGTGTGTAACGTTTCTGATTGTAAGTACGATATGATCGTATTATCGAAAATAATGTCGGATTTCTATGATAGAAGCAAAATATGTATCTTAATATTCGCGTTAGGAGTGCATGCTCATTTAAGCAGTTTCATCACTTATATATTCGTTATCTCGCTTACGGTTTTAGAGTATTTTCAATTGATATTCACGAGAAAAATCTTAGACAAAACGAGCTGCGGATTTAATCCTGTTTTTTTCTTTTTAGGGATCCTCTTGTACGTATTATATGGCTCTTTCTGTTGTTTAGAACTTACTTAGTTCAAATAAAGTACAACATATCGCTTTTTATTATCATAATTTAACTTTTATGATCTTAATTCTGCATTTAGCTTGGCTCAGTGGAGTTACAGTTGGATATATGATTGTGGATTAAATCCAACTTCAGACGGTTCAATGTTCAGAATAAATACCTGGCCTACTCAATCTGCTGCAAAATGTGTATCGGGTCCATCCCGGGATCAAAGTCGCCAGAGCGAGAAGCTGACTGACTATATCTCCTCCCCCTCCTTACCCTGAGGCCACGCTATTACGGAGTTGTGAATCTCAAAGTGTCTGTTGTGGCCTCTTAATGGAGGCAGTTATGTCCTTCCCATATACATTGAGTGAATTTTCATGAAACGTTTGACATCTTTTACAACTGTATCTGATTAAATAACCCTTCTTCCCTGTTTTAAATTACTATAAATATAAAAATAGGATACATTTTTCTCTCTTTAGTCATGTAGAGTAGAGTAAAATTGTTGGAATATTCCCAGCAATAACAAAATGAATTTCGAGAAGACTATACCTACTATTCATATAGATGTGTACGTGGAATACACTTTTAGCTACTTAATAGTTACTTGAAGAATTCAACTGATAATGAAGGAATAATGGGAATACGCTCGAAGATTTAAAAAAATCTCGATTATTTCATGTTTGAAGGAGATCACTTGAGTTAGTTCTTCGTTTATAAGTGAACGCAGTCCACTTAATGTAACAGTATCGCTCTATTCATAATATAAATGAGTTCTTTTTTCTCCTGTATTATATACGTTTTAAATAGTCCTACTTAAATACTTCGTAGATTAATATTCTGTTATTGTATCCTAATATATTACTGTCATAAACGACAAGTGTTGAGATATCACTCAATCTTTAGATTTTGGCTCACGAGAACCCAATTCAAGGTCTAAGTTGTTTAATGATTCATACATTAATACTCTAATACACCCCTGTCCAACTCGCTGCCCGCGGGTCATATGCGACCCGCGAAACAATTTTTACGGCCCATTTTACATCTAATTTTTAATAAATAATTGAGGGTCTCATTTTTGTGTTATAAATCTATTCTGTCAGAGTTAATTCTTTCACGTGGCATGTCAGGTGAGGGAAAATAGAAAATTGTGTTTCGAATTACCTGGTTCTAAATTACAATATAAAAAGATATTATTGTTATAAATATTAATACTTTTTAAAAATGAAGAGAAATGCGAATTAATGTTTCTAGCTTGAATTAATATCAATTCTTGATAAAGATCAAAATATTGGGGTACAAATAAAAAAAAGACCCATTAGTTTTATTTGTCGGACAACCTTTTGCCAAACCCCAACCCGTGCTGGCCCGATCGTTCGAAATTTCATAGAAAGTTGGACAGCGCTTATCTAATCTATGAATGTGTTATATATATTTACTCGATTACTTTAAAATCAATTTGTGTCGTCAAGGAATATCATAACTGTGGTTTTGTGGATTGCTACAAGCTCAGTTTTAAGCATCTTGACAGATCAATATTTATGCGCTGCAAGCTACCAGTCCCTTGAAAAATGCATTTCCAAACATTTACGAGGAAACAGTGAAATTTCAAATTTTGACTCGTATTCTTCCGCTATATCTATTTCCAGTTTCACGGAGTAATCAAATAGCGTGAATGTCATTTAAATACAATGAAATCTGATGAATTGGTCCTCAAATGTAATGGAAAAACATTATCGAATGAATTTTGAGATAATTATATATTTTTTAATAATACACTATGCAAGAATATTGAGTCATTGTGAATATTCGACGAGCCTTTTTTAAATTATTATTTCAGAAAAATGGAAAATATTGAAAGTGGACCTTGAAGTGAAATTTAATCTTCGGAATATAAAGTTTATGACTCTAATCTAAAATCTAAAGTCTTAAATCACGACTACGATCTTCTGAGTTATATTGAGGGATTAAATTACACGAAACAACACGCGTGCTAATGAGAAAGTCTCTTCAACTCGCAGAAATAAGCTTGAACTGAAATAATTTTTATTTAAAAATTATTTCGAATAATTTTTCTTTTAAAGTTTATTTTCAGAAATAAGTTTGAACTGAAATAATTTTATTTTTAAAAACTAATATACAATTCAAAATCGTAAAACATGTTCGTTAATAATGTAGTCAGAGTAGGAAGTCTTTATCGTTACATTATATTCCAACAAATTATAATTTCTGTTTTTAATCGAGGCAAAGTGCCTCTAAAGAAAATTACTACGTAGAATGTTATAATACTACTTCATTCCAAGATGTGGAATAAATTTGCAATTTGAAAATCCCTCTTTCTATATTCAATTATCACTTGCATTTCTTAATATTACTTGATAATTAAGGGGAAGTTAGTATTTTATTGTCATCAATGCAAATATTTATTTCCCAATTGGAGGTATCTCTAAGTACTTTTGTTCTATGAAATTACAGTTTTAATAATAATCAAATACAAACGACTTCATTATTTCTCACATTCTCTCATTAGAAGAGAAATCTTTGGGCAATGACTAATATTGAAAGTATTTTTTCTAATTTATTTTTATTTCACTAATTAGTTTAAAATTGAGCGAGAGTCAGGCATTAAGAAGGTTTTCATTATTATATTTCCCAACTTTCTGCCATTCTGTGCCTTGCATGGAGTTTTCCTTTTACGTGGCTAGATGATTTTATAGTTTTGTCATATTTCATATATCAAATTTTTCGTTGAGTTCATCTCCAAATGATTCCTTAAGTTAGATTCCATGTCTTTATGAATTTCCTGTTGTATTCAGTGGAGATAACTTACTTTTTCTTGTCGTGATAGCGTTATTGCATCTAACTCGTATTTCTTTTGTCTATAATTAACAACTTTAATCTGATTTATCTAGACTTTTTCTCTCATAAATGTTGTGATTTCCCGAATATATTATTTCGCATAGATATCAGTTTATATAGTATTCACCAACGGCTGCCGATGTTGTACGTAAATGTATAATGCTGAACATTGTGTAATAAGGAGAAAATATTTATTGAACAGACACAAGGTTTAGAGATCCCTACTGTCGTGGAACAAAAAGAGAAGTAACCCATGTTACTTCTAGTAAACAGAAAACGGACCTATCTAGTATATTCTACATTTAGTATAAGTTACATTTGTAGTGTATCACATTAAGAATGCAATTTGCTAGAACATGTGGCACAATATAATTCGGGTGCCACTCCACCCCAGGTTCTATTATGAAAGAGTAAGAGTAGGATTTTCATAACAGTGAAAAGAGAACTAAATTATTTTGCAAAACGGGTAATGATAAAAACACAAGTAATTGTTGCAACACATAGTTAAGTTTGTAACTAACGACTTTCGACAACCTACTTATGGAGGAAAGTTTGCATCGTCTGGATCCAGGTGAAAATTGTGACGTACCGGGATTTGAACCCGGAACCTCCTGTTATGGTCGCACATTTGCTCTCCACTGCACCACCCACCTTGACTCCCAAACCCCATAAACAACATCCATCTGACTTGTTCCTGTAGACCTGGGTCACATCCCCATATACGGGATAAGTGGCTACAGGCGTCACCCTGTGCAGAGAGCACTTGTACTGAGAGTTGTAAATTAAAAATTGCATTCGATTTTCAGGTACGTGGAAACCGGGTAGACAGTAAACCGCGCACCTGCTGCTATAGCAGGAGGTCCCAGGTTCGAGTCTGGTCTGTTGCAATTTTCACCTGACTGAAAGCGATGCTAACTGATTAGTTCATTATCATGCTTGGAAAGACCTACGCAACAAGTAAACGTTCCTTGGGGTACTCTTTTTTGTTACCAACCCCAAAGCTATGTTTCTCTCTCGTTTGTGCTCGGTTGTCATTTATGTTAAATTCATAAACATTTTACGAAATATTTGATACTTGTTGATTCTTATTAAGAAAAATATATCGGAATAACAATGGTGCAATTATCTCTAATGATTATAATGCGGAGAATTTCGGATTATTTTTTTCAAACTTTCAAATATTATCGGAACTAAAATGATGTTTTGAAACATCTCAAGAACAGGAATATTTTGTTATTTTGAGTTTACTTCCCCCTTATTACATAAACTCTAATGTCAATTATGATATTATGTCCATCTAAACAACGGTTACTTTCGCGAGAGTTATTTTTATCACTTATACCTCCTCTCCGTTAAACCCTAACAAATATCCCATAAATCCACTAGTTGGTCCAAAGTTCCTCACAAATGAGCCAACTTCTGTACAGACTAAACCTCATTCCACCGCTTATCGTAATTCTAGTTCTTCTCAGTGCTATCCATGCCTCTACTTCAACCATGGCGTGACTGAAGCAAGTTAAAACAACGGTGATACAATCTGCGCAAAGGGGCGCGTTAACCAGCTTCCCATGCGTCGTGCTGTTGTGCACGACCATCATCTGAAGCCGATCGGGGCCGAGGACGGAGCATCACCTCATAGCGACCTCTTGCCCTCACAGCGTCCTCACACCCACGCGTCCTCAAGCCGCCGCGCCGCTTCCACTGTGCGGCATTATGTCGACGACGGCTGGGTCGACACCGTTACGGAAGCACCGCGCCCACGCCACCTGTGCTGCCACGAAGGTCTTAAACCCGCATCCAATACATTTACATTTGGAATTGCAAAGCGCGATATGTGAGCGTATTGTGTTTGGTCGCATTCTACGGGACAATTATGGAAGAATACTTAAATACATTATTACTTACGACCTGTTTTTGACGATCACAATATATTTAAACAAGGTCGTAAGTTATAAATTATTTATTTATCTTGATCATTCAATGGAATGATCTAGAATTGGATGGTCCGATTTAAAGGGTATACGCAAGGTTCTACAATAGTCACATAAAACACTTAACTCAAGAAAAGTGATATGTTCAAAAACGTAATTTTGCAGTCCAACATTTACTCATTACCTTATTTTTATGTACTTACTATTTTGAGTGACTTAGTGGAACTTTTACCATTGGTTTTAATTTTCCATTTACTAGTTTAACGTATGTTTTTATCTCTACTAAGACAAATAAAGTAATGTTACCTTTTTGCTCAAGACGATTCATGATTTTTTTTTCGCTATACCACCAATTATATCCAAAACCTTTACAGTTGTTGAGCAGAGTGTTATTTATTTTTTATATAACAGTAAAATCATTTAATCGTCTCACCATTTTAAACGTATAGTAAATATGATTTTTTTTTCAAAATGACTCGATGGATAAAAAAGAACATTGAAAAATAAGTTGCTTTTTGAAATAAGAAGTTTATTAAACTAGATCTTATTCCATTAAAGCATCGGATCCGTGTCGAATCGCATAGAAACACGACGTGAATGAATGCATCCCACTTAACTGTCTCTATACTGTGCTTTTCCTTTAAGCGATTTCTCATTACAAGAGGACGACCAGACAGAATAGCATGAACTGATATTTATGTGCAGACATCAAGTGTTGAAAGAACGTAATTTTCATCGAACCGAAAGTCGATCACCCTGTTATTACAAGTAGTTAATTACTACGGTGTTCCCATTCAACTACTATTTTTTATATTCTTACTATCAATTTTCGTTTATCTATCGAATGGGCTGTACCAAACGTTTGGTATATTTAAAGCGCATTCCATTCATTTAGCGGTGTTTAAGATCCTAATAGCTACGGAGAAAACCGTGGTTTTCCGTGGACTGAACAATCTTTACCATGTAATTTATTTCAACAAATTTCCCTTTTGCTTCAACAATTATTCGAGGTAGTTATGATTCCAAATTTCAATGAATAATGTTCATACTTAAGCCATACGTCGGCTCTTGTGAAGTTTGGAGCAGATGATGGAATGATTGTTGAAACAGCGATCTGCAATATCATAGATCATGAATGGAAGATTCGTGTATCTCCTGGTATTTTCTGATATAATAGCTGTTACACAATCGTAAATTTTGCGTTCATATTTTTATTTTAAAATTTCGGTAGAATGGATAATAATTTGGCTTTAGAATTTATTTCCTTTGTTTAATTGATACTTTTCTCTGAATATCGAACGTTTCATCTAAATTGTGTATACAATAATAATTATAATATATTATGACTATTGGTTCCGGTTTCTTTAAGGTTATTGATTTTCTACTTTTTATGTTTCTAATAAGGCATAAATCCTAAAAAAAAATTATCCCCATCTACCATTTTGATACCAGTTGCTGTTTTGGAACCAATATTCATATCACACTGTATTCCCACTAATGATTATATACGATTTAGACGATTTCTAAGAATCAAAAGAAAACTGAAATTCTCTGTTGTTTCTCATTAGCACTTATATAGTTTATAGGTTTCATACCATTCATGGCGGAGAGACCACGTTGCGTGTCACTCTTCTCTTATTTATTACTCAGTAACTTGGTTTATTGCTCCAAATACGGTCATGCGCAATTAGCGAATTTTTTGTCACTAAAGTTTATTATTATTATTACTACTACTATTATTGTTAATTGTCCTATGGAAGATTTTGATTAAAGGAGTACAGTTGATGAATTTTTTTTTTGACAATTTAAGCGAAGTTTATAATATTTCCCTACTTCCAATAAATAAATACCTAAATACCGAGGCTTAGTACCTAGCATACTCGCCTTCTACCTCTGGTGACGCGGGTTCAAACCCCGTCCGATCCAAGTAGGATTCGCAATGCTGTTCGCGGCCGGTTTTCTCGGGGTTCTCCCGTTTCCCCTGCCTATCATTCACTTCCATGTCATTCATTCATCACCCGCCACGGGGAGGTGCGACAGGAAGGGCATCCGCCACATCAAAGTAGGAGGCATCATATCATTTCCATCTCTCCGACCCTTACAGAATACGGAAAAGGAGTTAAGGTTCAAACAGCAAAAAACCTAAATAATGTTATGGTTTGTGATGTCTAGAAGAATGATTTTATCTGAAGAAGAAATGTTGACTTTTATTTCAAGTGGTAACATAGTTAATACTGTACTTCGGTGTTTAAATACAAAATGTGTTATTACGCAATGTCCTTTGTAGAGACAAATTCAGATCATTCAGTTCAGATATTGTAATGTGAACCATTTTGAGTTAGTCGCTGAATTCAACAGGTGAGGTTATATTGAGGTTGAACCGTGACCTTACCGTCCTTTCTAGTCAAACCATATCAAAGAATTAACGTCTCACTCCCGTTATCTCCGTGCTCATATGTTTACAACCTTGGCAAATCTGTACATCCATCTGTTCACAAACTTCTCGTCGGATTCCCGTAAGGTCATCTACGCCAACCATAAAAGATCTGATCTCAAAAGAGAATCAAGTCTACAGAATAAAATGAGTGATGTAAAGAGAGAGGGAGAATTTTTAACTGAAAATTTGAACACATAAGGTACAGAGATGACCTCTAATATATCCCTGGTCATTTTGTATGTATTGTTTTAAAATACTTTTATTTTCCTAACTTAGGCAATACATTGTATGGTCGAGGAAAGCGAAAATTAACACTGCATTATGCGTATAAAATAATAGTTAATATTATCAATAATTTTAAGTAAATAAAAATCTTTTTGAAAAACCAGGAATTACTTGAATAATGTGAGATCTCTAGATTTCTGAATATCTTTCCGTTACCCCATTTACGGTAACTTAATGAAGATAATTGAAAATGCATTTAAAACGGGGTGTTATATATGTTAAAATCTAAAAAAAATTGTAATTGTATTGATGTAAACTTTTTTGTACTTATCTTACTATACTTCAGATGTATATTTCATGTAATTCTTTGTTAACTATGGGATGAATGAACATAGCTGCTTGGGTCTTGAGGTTCAACACATATTATCAAACTATAACCTACTGTAAACTACCACACATAATAAACTTCATCTATTCTATATCAATTCAGTGCGCAAATTTACTCTTCACTCTTATATTCCCTTCTTCTCTGTCAATTGTTATTTGAAATACTCTTTACGATTTCCAAAATAAGTTTTTTAACGTTACTATCATAAACTCAAATTACTATGGAATTACGAATTCAGGGATTAATTTTGCAAAAATGGTTTTAAATGGTAGAACTTCACATATTTCTCGTAAAATTTTATGCGGTAATGGAAACGTGATTGACTACTATTTGTATGAGTTTAAAAATTGGAAAATATAAATGTACAGAGAGTTTAAAAATGGATTTATCGAAAATAAATTGAACCAACATTTCAATCATAGGACCAAATGATTGTGTTAATAAACGTCTTGTTCAAAATTTCACCTTCCAATCGTCTTTTCGAGGGATACAATGTTAGCTCATTAAGAAATTAAGCAAACAATTCATTTCAATGTTTTAATGGAGTAAGTTGAATTACGAAATATTTCAGGGAACTGATCCAACCTTAGCGCAATAGAATTGAACAAACATTTTTTAACCCTCTTGAAGCGTACGCCATAAAACCTACAAGACCTTTCCAACCTCTCTCTATAGGATTTCTCCAGCACAAAAATCAAAGGACGAATGACCAACGCGCCAACCCATAATCCCCATGGTCATTCGTCCGCACCTGTCCCATTCACCTTTGCCCCATACGACCTTTCCCCACAGCGGGGTGTTCCTCTCTCTTGTCCACCATTCCCCCACCCACCGATCGCGTTGACAGCTTAATCGTGTGCCAGTCGCAATTACGGAAGGTGGAAGAGCGAGAGGAAAGAAATAGTGAGGGGTTGGGAGGGGGATCGTGGATCGGAAGCGGTGTGGGTGGTGGTGGGGAGGAGTGGGGAATCACTTTGCGGAGGGCGGGCTGCGAACGGCAACGTCAGTGGTGGCAGCAGCGTAAAGAAAGCGAGCGGCAGTGCTTTTCCGACGACTGCAGCGACGCGCTTGTTCTTCTGAGGCGCCGACACCTTCGCACGAAGACTTGTCGCTCTGCGAGGTATTCAAGTGTGTGTACGACTTAACTAGCGCACCGTGGCGCCACAACAAAATCCAACGTTCGATCGGCCGCCACCCAGCGCGCCGCATCCGCATCCCCCGCCGGTGACGGAGAAGAACGTGGAAAGTCAAACAACCGTCAAATTGGAAATGTTTCTATTGGCAGGTACGTAATACTTAATTTCATTTTATAATGGAGGCTTGTAGATGAAAAAGGTTGTAAGTACCAAAATATCGAGAATAAAAATTCTTGACGAAAAACATTCTCCTTGTTACGCTAATGATGTGGTTATAGACCTAAGTGTCTTCTATTGATAATAGTTTCGTTGCTATCATCACGAGGTTATCATGTATTATGCTATCAGTTGGGGATTTCGATACCATTAAATATTTTTTACTTGCTTTCAATAACAAAAAAAAGTCAGATAAAATGATGGTTATCAGGCGTTGCGCTATTTGGTATTATTCATCATACCGTTTTTTGGAAATCTCTTGTGACATTTCGAACATTCTTTATATTTTAAATATTTGGCTTACATTATTTTCAATAGAATTAATTAAAAGCGCAATTTGTTGCGACATCAAACTAGTACGCTATGATGATTTTTCCATAATTCTTCGTAATCAATCACAGTGTTTAATGAATTTATTGTGTCTCCTGTAAAACACTTGCAACGTTTTCCGATTACATTCCTCAAATATATTATACATATAAAATGTAATTGTTGGAAACTTTGTATTGTCGCTGTTTGGAGCAAGGCGCACGAGAGAGAAACACCACCAACACCGCAAGATGGTGATAATACGTATGGAGGTTCATTTCCACAGATAACGCTCGGTAGGTCCTACGCCACAAACCGGAATGTGATACATTTCTTTCCATGCCTTTTCGTGAATTTAGGAGTACACGTTAATTCATGAGATCAAAAGAGGAAATTAGCTATGTAATTCAGAACTTGACAACATATGATGTGCTGAATATTACGTGCGTCACTCTATTCTATTGCAATTGTGAATACGTTGATTACTAAATATTACTACACTTAGCGCCAATCAATCTGTATTCGCAATCAAAAGAGCATTGAGGAGTAACAAGGCTATTGAAATAACCTTATCGTGTTAACTGTGACTTTATCAAAGGACCATGTCATTGTATTGGTTTAGTGTTACAAGCTCCGGATAAAATTTATTATGCGAATCTTATTCATTCGGAAACATTTTTCGTATTAAAGTGAGGATCCATTTTAAGAGAGGAGTGTAACATGTTACATAGACTCTTCCGAGGGAAGGACAAGTCAAAATATTCTTAATTATTAAAGAATCAAAAAGATGTTGAATTATGATTCCAATATGGGGAAATAATATAAAATTATAATAACGCCTCAATTATATGAATTAAACAAAATTTATAAAATTGTAATAAATGTCAGAATTATATTAAAAATAATTTGTCAATAAGATCAAACGCAGGAATATCCCTTTCATATTCTACGGAGGCGAAAATATGATCAGCGATAAGTTTTTATATTCGTCTGATTGATTCTGAATGTGTCTTTTTTAATGAAATCTTGCGTCATTTTCATGAATTTCTTAGTTATAGTTTTAAAAAAAATTGTGCACAGTGAAGATTGGTGCGCCTCACTTTTAGCCATACCATACGAACGATGTTATTTTTATTCACAATTGGAGAAATTTTTCGTTGTCGGACTCAGCTTAATAGTCCTTCTATAACATCTCGGGAGTTATCCATCAAAGAACGTCTAGGTAATCAATCGCTCGAACTCTACTGAAAAGTTCAGTAGAACACTGAAAAGGAACTTTTTCCAATAAAAGATTCCAGTGATCGTAATGCAAAATCAATTCATTACCTTGACCTGTGGTGTCATTTATCAAATAAATACTTTTTCAAGTGCTAATGGCTTGGAAAAATATCCAATGCGAAGTTGTTTTAAAGAATAGAAAATCTTTGAGACCTTGCATAAAGGAAATGATGCGAGAAATAGCTCTCTCAACGTACGAACTGTTGACCCATGAAACAAAATACGAATTTCTATATCACGTGATGTTCAGAACATGATTATGGTTGGTTTAGTATATTTTCCGGTTTATGAAATTATGAGATCAATTTTTGGAGGGAACACATTTTTCTTCATATCTAGAAGAAAAACTTATGATTAATTTTTGAAACCTTTATCATTCTAAACGTAACTTCTTACTAGAAACCGATTGTAAAGGAACAAATACCAACACTCATAAAATAATAATATGACGTTTAATGGTAGTTTTCAAAATCTCCGATGCGGACTGTTCCTAACATTTTACCCACAGCAGTTCAAGGATAACATACACATATTAAACTGCAAAATTTTCTTTGAAAGTTGTTCCTTATACGATTTGCTTTTAGTCAATTCTTTATTTAGTAAAAAATTGAATAGCCTTGAATGGTATTAGTAATGCAACATCACTGACTTCAAAATGCCGTTCATCGTGACTGAACTAGAGGAATGCAGTTTTTTTCTTCTAATTTTGAATAAATTTTTGCCCCGCATCCCAAATGAAATAGAAATATAGAAAACTTAAACGTACTTAACATAGAATTAAAATAGATCATACTTTGTATTAAATGCATAATTTAGAATTATGAAATACATTTAATGATCTTAATATAAACTATAAACAATTTACAATAATTTATCATGACACTTTGTCACTCCTGAACAAGGTCCAAAACAGGTATTAAAATCTATGAATTTATCACAATAAATGTTGTGAATATTACATATTGCTATCGTAAAATATATTTAATTATTCTAGGTTAAAAATAGACTTAGTACAAAATCCATGATATATTTTCTATCTTCAAGATTAACTTAATAATTCGATTCGAAAACAGTTTGATATTAAATATGGTGATCTGTTTCTCATAAATAGCGATTTAAGGGGATGAATTGTTACATTTGTTCATCTGCACTATATGGAAAATAAATGGCCTAATATGCAGAAGGATGAGAAAAGGAACGATTCTAAGTACACATCGCAGCAGGTGAAGCATTGTCTTCAGATGATCGAGAGTTACAATTGAGATGCATCGAGAAAGACTGTATTTGTAATTGTAATTAAATCATTTGTAAATGGGAAATGTTGCGTGCTATTGAAGCTTATCAGTTTGGGGCGATCGGAGGTAGGAGGTGGGCCGTAAAGCTATTGTTAGTAGATTTGCTGGGTTTACCAACAATTTGGTCCAGTATATACGTGGAAGTGTTAGTAGTAGTAGTAGTAATAGTAGTAGTAGTTAGTAGTAGTAGTAGTAGTTAGTAATAGTTAGAGTTATTTATACTGGGAGCAGTAGGAGGTGAATTGAAGAAGGATGGTTCGCTTTTCAGTACTAGGACATTGAAGTGAAAAGCTACTTTTTTTTTGGCCCCGCCGAGAATTGAACCCATTGTGACTTGGTGGTGAACAAGCGTGGTAACCCCTGAGCCACCGGAGAGGCGACTGTATTTAAAGACAGTCTCCCGTTTGTTCTTGTGGAATACCCGTGTACTAGTATAGCGAATTTCACATTATGTCAGTGACAAGAGGGTGAAATATAGAAGAAAAAAATACTGACCACTTTCTCAGATTAATTAACTGGGAGATAATGGTATCGAAGAAATAAGAAAGGAATGGTTATTACGTAAAAAGTATTAACAAAGCGCATTGATATTAATATTTTTTTAAACTGACTTAAAAATGTCTTAAATGTAAAAAAATGAAATAATCTCTAAGAGTGTTAAATGTCATATTATTGGGAGTGTATTTTATATAACCTCTTGGAAAATGTGGCATCTTACGCTTTTATATTTTCAATCATTTTTTGTGTGTGTTTAGAAAGTGTAGTTAAAAAACTTTTCTGTACATTTGGGTTCAACGTAAATTTCTACTTCAATTTTACTTTAATTGGTAATTTTGAAGTTAAATAAAACTTATTTTAGTTGGGACTGAAATGATGATCTTTTTTGAAGCATGTCAGGCTTTACATTCTAAAAAACTTTGTAGTATTTGTCCTTGTTCCAGCATTACCGCCAATCTAAGAATACTCCAAGATTCTATATAGTGCGAAGATCGCATGTTTATGGCGAATGTTGATGGTATAAACATCGAACAATCATTACGTTTAGAACCTTTTTATATTATGGATCCCAGTTCGTGTAGAATTCGATTTATATTATTTCATTGCGTTTAACATTGCGGTTACGAAGTACACTCATATGATAACATACCAGGATAGTTTATACCATCACCTGTCTTCACTGTCTGACCAGTAAGGTAGAATCGTTAAAACTCAAACACTAATTTCATTTTTCTTGAACCGTGTGCAATTGAAAATTGCGTTTCTATCAAAGTTTTCTCAATTAACTAAAAAAAATCTCACGCAAATATATTTATTTTTAAATAAAATAAATCTCACACAAACATAATAAAGAATACGGGGAAATTCAAAAGAATTTCAAAACTATATTTCCACGTCCTTTTATTTTAATGAATTTTTGTAGAAGAACTACACGGCGTTACCTGGAATTAGAAAAGAAACCGAGAACAATGATTACTGGACATTCAAAGTTTAAAAATAATTTAAATAAAACAAAAAGAAAAAAATATTTTCAATGTAAAACAAACATACAAAATATTACATCAATATTCAAAGAAAAATGGACACCGTGAAGTGATCCTACAGAGAGTATATTAGGGTAATTTAGTCGCTCATTTTGTCCGGTTTTGTTTGGGGTTCTTATAGTTAATAGAACATATGTTAATATTCTAAATTCACGAGTTAGTTTCCATGTTTCTTTGTTTTCATGATATTAAATTTTCACTTTTGTTTACTTCATAAATTAAATACCTCTAAGAAGAGCTACAAAAATACTCTCTGTTTTAAGTATTGTATGCTAATATGTACGCAATTACTAATTATTTTAAAATCAAGACAAAAAGCTTAATAAACATATTAATAATTTTACACAGAAAGCTTAATAAACAAAGCGCATACTTAAGAACTCTGAATTCTTTGGTTTTCATTTCACTTTTAGGTTATGTACTTAAAAACAATGTTCTTCACAGACTTCATATAATTTTACATCTACGATTCGGTCTCGTAGACTATACGTTCAGTGGAATGTCCGTCCCACATAACGCTATTGAACTCTGGCGGACACATTAGTAAGCTTCATGGTCAACAGTCATGCGAGTGGAGATTCACATCTACTGATTAGCTGTCAATTTTAATTGTTTTACTGCTTTCTTAATTCATCAATAATAACCATTCTTTGCATTTGAATAGCATTAACCTTTAAGAAGAGTTCTTTAAAGTTTTAAATAATGTCATTTTATCAGAGATTACTTTTTTAAATTTCCATACCGCTGACATTCCAAATAATTCGTTTTCATTAGCATATATTCGGTATTACTAGTATAGAATAGGAATATTATTTTCATGAACATTATCATATTAGAATGCGGTCAGGTTATCATTGATATACCTATTTGTGACAAAATAATTAAAATACATACTTGATCGTAATATACCAATGATACTCATTCTGCTATTTACGGGCATAATACAATAAAGATAAATAAATCATTACTACTACTTTTTTGTGGACGATCGCAATATATTTTTATTACTACAAACCTTTTTAAAAACTCATATTCAATTGTTGTGTTGCTACGTTAATGTTTCTGTTACAATTTGTTTGCACCTGACGACGGCTTCTACTCGATTCGAAATGTAGTGTAGTAGTAAAACACAATAAAAATATATTGTGATCATCCAGAAAAATATCGTAACTATTTATTGATACAAATGATATGTGTGATATTTAATTATAACCACAAAAACTTCTATGCATTACAACAGAGCGAGTAGTTCTCGTAATTCTCAATATTTCTTAATAACACTTTCAATAATTGCACTCCATTGCATTGCCCAGCATTTACATAATTTTAATGTGGTAAGAATGTACCGGTGACAATTGAAGCCAAAACGTGACACAAATGACATGTTAATTCATTATCTGCTTGGGAAAAAAACACTTAAGACGTGGGTATGAGGAAATACAAATTGAATATCGCATACAAAGACAGGACGTGATGTTATGGCAACCATTTTACCAAGTCGATCGGTAGAAAGTGGATGGCAGTTTAGAAACGCAGTCTATTTTTTACGAATCTGTTAATTTGCTGTGAAAACGCGTTTTCAGAGATAAAATTTCTTTTCCAACCTGATGGGGTTACTCAATTGGGATTGCAAGATCTTAATACTGAACGGTAAGTTTCGGGATTTCGTTGTAGTTTCGATGTGCTGTGAACTTCGTGTGTTCGTTCATCCAATGTCACCCATGTGGCTTTGTTTCATGTCCTCTTCCATTTGTCACAGGAACAGTGTTATAATTTAGAAAATAAGTCAAATGTAGTTAACCGAAAAAAGTAAAAAAAGGACTGAGTTGACGAACCTAATCTGATAAGTTATCTTGGATAGTAAAAACTTATCTACGCTCTTATAAGGTAGTCTTAATTGTACATGTTATTATGAACAGTTATTTGGGTAATCTGACTCGGTAAATATTTGCCTACGATTAAGTTAAGTCAAACTAAAAGGGATTTGTGGTCGACATACGTAAAAATGGGTATTTTTGTAATATTTCTCTCTCCACGACGTGTTGTAATATTTAGGTAACAGTATAGTGGGACATTTTCCACTCTGTTAAAATTATAATTGTTTCAATCATCTTTTCAATTATTCTCTTTTCGTGTTGTTTATTCCTTCTTATCGGAAGGTTTCTCCGTAATTTCCCGCTGCTGTGTGAAAGATGCATAAAACGGAAGACACAAATGGTAATTGATAATTGCCGGATGTACATGTTACAAAACTTATAGCTTTTTGTTAAATATATATATATGCCCAAATGTGGACAATGTACACACGGTACGTGGCAAAGATCACTTATCTTAAGAATCACGTACCAATGTCTCCAGCGTAGTATTCCCATATTGAAAACGAGCTAACTCAGGTTAACTGTCCGTCAAATAAATATACGAATGAAGACGTAAATACTGCTTTACACGTTATTAAAAGAAGAACAATACGAATACAGTAGTTGAGATCGTGTAATATTATTGTAACCGAATTCATGTGATGATTGGGCTTTCCATTTCTGCATAAGCTGGTGCATGTTTGGTTCGAATGTAGACAACGTGGTTCGTTTGAAACAACAGAGCGTGCACCAAGTCTTGCTTTCTATTTGGACTTTCATTACTTGCTTCTCATTGGAACCGAAGAGGAAAATCTTTCTTTACGCAGGTATTACATGGTGAATGACAAGAGAAGAGAAAGTGAGGTATTTGAAATAAAGAGGAATCTGGAATATGAAGGAAAAATGAATTAATAAAAAAATACAGGAAAGAAATGAAAAATACAAAGAAAATGTCACGTAAATAGGACTAACTAAAGATATTTTGAACGAGCTGGATTTATAACAGAAAAAGGGAAGATTAAGGACAACTGCTATAAAAGACATTTAAAAAAATGAGACTATCAAATTAGAAACATAGAAAGAGGACTAACTGGACTGGACATGCTACTTCTGAGAAGGGACAAGGAGAATTTGATGAACTATACGTCTCCGCGGGGCAATGACAGTAACTCCTTAGATAGGAGGCCAAGAGATGCTGCCGAGAGGCAAAGCTTTAGGAGGAAAAAAAGAAAAGTAACAACAAACCTTACAATGACAATGTTGGAGGGTATGTGGTCAAAGTTGACTCCCCCCCAAAACAACAACAACAAAAACTTGTTTTTTAAGCGCTAATTCCCCGTGAAGGTACAAAAGCTAACGAAACCCATTCATACATTATCAAAGGAAGTTAGTAAAGGCAAAATTGGCAAATAAACTTGATCGTGTAATTGTTAGCGGATTGGAAAAACCTTATAATGCGTGTAAACTTTTATTTAGAATTACATATATTACGATTTTTAGTGATTTATTCTCACAATACAGTCCATCCATCCATCCCTGGCGCTACAACCCTTGTAGGGTTCGGGTCTCTTCCACGACCTCCCTTCATTCTTCCCGATCTTGCACTCTTCTCCTCCAACCTCGGACGCCCAGTGCTCTTAAGTCCTCTTCGACCCCATCCAACCATCGTCTTAATACAGCACCTTGACATATTATCACTAAAATATATTAATATTAACATATTTAATTATATATCCTATACTATTAAGCGAGCAATAATTTTATCTCTGTACCTATCTATGTACCTATGTACACAAACAATGTAACTATGTACACAAAATGCATGCCTCAGTTTCATATTTGATCTACGCAAATATAACTACGTATAAGAATATGATTTAAAAGCTGAAATATTGCCTATTAAATTACGACGTATTCTCCATAGCCTCATCATGCTGTTCTAAATAATAAACATTTAACTCAACTTGCTATAAACTTTCAATATTTAAAACAAAAAAAGAAGTAGAAATGATGAACTTCTCGTGGTACCACGACACAGAATGGCCATATTCAACGAGTCATTTACAGTAAGTACAATCCGCGAATGGAATAAACTACCACCTGACGTGAGGCATTCGAATGGTGTCCATATATTCAGAAGAAAATTAACCTCTTGTTTGCGCCAACATCCTCCATAGTATGAAATAAATACCTAGACACTTTCCCTAATACCTTACTTTTTATTATTATTGTTATTATTATTATTAATTTATTCAATTACCGTATATTTCCTTCTCTTGCAAACGCCACATCTATTTCCAACTACCCTTTCTTCTATCTCTTTATTCTTAAAAGTATATTCTCCCCGTCTTCCTTCTATTACTCCCTCTCCCCTTCTACTTCTGCCCCTCCCATTCTACTAGCTGTTGTAACTTCCCAAATGTAAAAAATGGTATAATAAAATGTCCTGTAATTTGTAATTAATTTTTTATTTAATTTAAGATGTAACCCACAGTATAATGTAATCTTTACGAGTTATTTTATTCTGTGTAAAATGAAATATATCCTAACTGTATTTATATTTTGTATTTACATTTCTATTTTTGTATATTTCTGTAATGTTTTACTTAATTTTGGTACAGTCGTTATTTAATGTCATATTCATTTTTTCTGCAAAACTCCTTTTTTTCTTTCTAATGAGATTCTTTTCTAACGGGTACTACATTAGTTTATAAATCAATTTTATTTTATATTGTCTTATAAATTGTTTGTTATGTTCGGCCTATGCCACCATCCTGATTGGGGTTTTCGCTGGGTTTCCCTCAATCGCTTAAGGTTTAATACCGAGATGGTCTTTAGCTTGTTTTCCCAGTAGTAGACATAGCAAATATCCTCCCATTCAAACTAATTTTGTAAATATTTTTAAAGTGGTTAGGCGGAAGAGCAGGCCTCTGTCTGAGTCTCGCCACTAATAAATTCATTTATTTATTTATTTACCTATGTATTTGTCGAAAATTTTCTCGAGGACGGCTCGAACGATTTTAATGAAATTCACAGATTAGATGTATTTTGGGATGAAAATGTGAAATAACATTGTCTGTTTTCTTTGTTGGGCAATTTTAACACGCGTCATTAATAAATCAAAATTTTCATTATGTGGTTTTAGTGTTTGATGGTCCAGTGGACAAGCTTCACACGCATGAGGTACGCGGTTCGAATCCCCGGAAGGCTTGTGTGTTTTTTAAATTTATTTTTGTCGATCATATGATAAGTCTATTATACAATTATCCTCTTTTTAACATTTCTACTATTAATAAATAGCTGCCGAGTAACTAAAATGCGAATAAAACTGTTTAAGTTTGGTGCCTAACTGCAAGAATTTTTCTTTCAGTTCATACGAATTTCCATCTCAAAAGTTCTTTCAGTCATTAAGAATTTTTTTATTTGTAACAATCAAACAAATAAGTTATATAATAGTTAAGAATCCGCCATCCACAGCACACCAAGCTGACTGAACCGGCGGTTTTTCGATACAGCTGACTTAAAATTTGTTCTTTAATTGAAAAAATGGTTCTGTAATAGTAACAATAAAAATGTTAAACACACGAGGAAAGTATAATGAGGCAGATTATGTTAACAAAAATAAATGAAAATATAACTTTCTCGGCGGGGAATCGAACTCGGACCTCGCACGTACATATATGAGACTTCCCTTTACCACGAACAAATGTCGACGAACTTTTATCTTATCTTATTATTAAAAAAGTAATGAAATGACCGCGCCTAATATTTTCGAAGCTGAAACATTATGAAATAAACACTAATATTCATTTGAATTAGACTCGACTACTTTCGATGCAAAGTGGTAATAACAAAATCACATTGAATGAATTTGCTCTACGAAGAAAATGCGAACTAACGAACTCGTGTAGAGTAATAATTGGCAAAGGAATAAGTGGATTGTAAGTTCCGTCAAAGTTAAAAGGTGTTCCTAACATGTTCAATTCAAAAATACTACTGTAGAAGGAAACCCACTTCCGTATATAAAATTGCTTTTCACTTCACCTGAAGGTACTGATTATATAAGATTAAATATCCCTCTTCAGAATGAAGTAAGTGCCGTTGTCACATTAAATGCTGATCAAAGCTTTTCGGATAATGAGTAGGTAATTCGTCAGTGTGGGAAGTCTATTGTGACAACATCGACAAACGCGTTGAACCTTTCACGTCTCCTCTTTTCAATCCTAAAGAAACTTTCGGGTTTTCTATTAACATTACATTAAAAACTCCTTACCCCAGCCGTGGCAACGTTACAAGAGTTGAACTCGCGAATTATCGCATTGCGTTTTGAACTGCACTCACCAAATGTATAGATTCGGAAGTCAACTTACAAAATCCTGATCTCCGCCTGTTTAAATTCAACGCATTACATTTTAGAGGTCGACTTTTTTCAACAGTACCTCGTCGATACTTTTTAATTAGAGTTGAGCATGACAGAATTCAGTGGATTAAAGACCATCAAAGAAAAATATTTGCTGAAAATTATACAGGAGTCACGAATTTCGTACAGGAACTGCCAGAGAAAGAAATGTTGTTGTAAGTTAAAAAATTATTTTGCCTTCTTAATTTCCTGGATCTACAAGATATTACACGGAAAACTTTGAAGATGCCATGGCAATAGTCCGTCGTCTCGGGTTCCCATTATTTCTTTATCACGATGACTTGCAATCCGGATTGGCTAGAACTTAAGGATGCAGCACGAATTACATATGATGATGAATCATTTGTACAACAACTTACACAAGACCGGCCAGATCTGATGGTTCGGGTTGCGAAACTTAAATTCAGTGATTTAGTTGATGAATTAGATAAGAAACAAATTTTTGGAAAAGCTTTAGCATACGTCTATAAAATATAATTTCAAAAACGTGACTTACCTCACATGCATTTGCTATTAATCATGTGTCTTGAAGATAAGATTCATAATAATGAGGAAATAGACGACCTTATTTCTGATGAAATTCCAGAGGAAGATGACCAAGAATTGAGAGAACATGTATTGAAGTGGATGATACACAATCCATGCGGTGATCTGAATCCTAACGCACCGTATATGATAAAAAAGAATGGACGAGTCAAGTGCCGATTTGGTTTTCCAAAATCATTCCAAGAAGTCACATCTTTGACGGATTGTTAAAAAATCAAATTATCGTCGACGCTACGATTGTAAATTAGATCGAAACAGTCCTCATTTTTCTCACAGACATGCCACTTATCGCAAAGATACAAACAGGCAGAAAATAACTAGAGACAATCTCCATGTAGCCACATATAATGCATACCTGCTAAAACGATTCAAGTGCCATATCAACGTGGAGTACGTAGGAAGTATTCGTGCTGTCAAATACCTTTATAAATATATTTACAAGTGAAATGACAGCGCATTCATTAAGATTATTGAAATGAAACAAGAGTTAATTACAATGAAGAAGATGCGTACGTTCAAGGTCGATATATTACTCCACATGAAGCATGCTGGAGTTTGTTCGGTAACGAAATTCAGAAAAAAAGTCATGCAGTTCAACGCTTGGACGTTTATCTACCTGGTCAATTTAGGGTCTTAAATATCGAAAAATTCGAGAAGATAAAGCTGATATAGGGCTAAAAGGATCGACTTTAAACGCTTACTTCAGACATAATCAAGCTCTCAAGAAAAAAGAAGAAAATCAAGAGGTCTGTAACAGCAGGACCAGTACAGTCTATCGATTTGTGAAATATTAACATTTTCTCGCATTTTGCTAACAGTACATTCCTAAGAAGATTACGGGTCGGGCCAGTCGCCGCCAAATAAGGAAAAGTGACCGCCACTAAGCCTTCCCTTTCATTGTGTAGGTGCTGAACCGTCTCCATGTACTTCTGAAAATTGAGTAGAAATGCCCTCAGAAGAGTGTTTCAGAAGCGCGTGGCCAGTGTGAATGGAATATTTCCACCGGATGCTGAAATAATGGCAATCCCGAGAAGGACGCTGGCATATCGGTAAAGACGCAGTGTTCTCAGAAGCTGAGGGGTGACTAAGATGATTTGGAGTGCTCATTGCGGTAGCGAAGGTGTAGTCACGTGACCTCCGCTTCCGTATATATTGGGAGGATTGAAGATCCTCAGAGACTTTTGAGACTTCCGCGAAATGTAGGAAGTACCCGGGTACTGAGATGTGACCTGGCTAGTATTGGTCGTCAGACCACTGAGAATTGCTGCGGTAATTCAATTACATTGCTATTAGGCGCGAATGACGTAACTTGGAACAGTTTTTCGGGATAGCAACTTGTAAATTTTGGAGATTCGGATGATCTGGGTAGATTTCCGAGTACTTGTTAACACCAGTATTCATATCTGTATGTATTTGATGTTTTCAGATAGCATTAACTGTGTAATGACAAATTCATACTTGTATTTATGATTTTAGAGTTCGTTCAAGTTTGTAAATACGCAGATTTTCAATTTAACTTGTAGTAAAGGAATATTTTATTGTTATTACACGAGTGTTTAAATGCTTGGGAAACCAAGCTGGTGGCAGCGATCTGCCATAAGGGTTGTGGTATTTATGGTTGAATCCCGCTTCTACCCAAAAAATACCCACACCGCATCTGGGCTTGTGGTGTGGTGTAACAAGGTCGTTTACCATTACTATTGGCTTTTCAAGTTCGGTTCGGATATGTTGATCCTTTCGTGAGATATGGAAAAAACTAAAATCGATCACATCCACACCTTGATCGTAAAGACCTGAAGAGATCTCCTCTTCCTCGGAAGTTCATTATACTTTCCGTATATCTGCTCATAAATTTGGAAAGTATAGACCCGAAGAATAAGTGATTATCAATCAACAGGCAAAATACCTTCTTTCAACTGTAGACTGTCATCACTACCGTAGGAACAGTTAATCTCACGGAAGTCACCAAGCAGTCAACAATGCATATTATCTAGGTATGTAATGTCTAATATTAAAAATTGGTATATTGTAAATTTGTGTGAATAAATAATTTTGAATTGTTTACGAATGTGTCCATACAAAGGGGTAATGAAATGAAAGACAAATGCTAATTATATTCTATTTACTCTCTGTATGTTTTCTTTTTCGTAAATACAGGATGTCCATTCCATAAAACTTTAGAATTAATCCTTAAATCGGACACGAGAAGAATCTTATACGGCAACGTTAATTGTTCTGTTACCAAATTAGCAACATAGTTATGTATGTTCCTGATGACACTAATTTACTATGTAAACACGCCAATGCTCAAAA
>NNCF01130320.1:0-15525 GCA_002313205.1 Laupala kohalensis | reverse complement strand
AAACTCT
This sequence comes from Laupala kohalensis, assembly GCA_002313205.1. Taxonomy (NCBI): domain Eukaryota; kingdom Metazoa; phylum Arthropoda; class Insecta; order Orthoptera; family Trigonidiidae; genus Laupala; species Laupala kohalensis. The sequence goes on along the minus strand of NNCF01130320.1, from coordinate 15,518 downwards.
TGTAAACCTTTATTCAAGGAATTAAATATCTTAACACTTCCCTGCATTTGTACTGTTTTTTGACAATAAATTTATTATTATTATGACATAATTTGTTATATTCATAGTTACACAGCAGTGCAATGCATAACGCACTGAATAAGTAAAACATTGTTTGAATACTTTTATGGAAATTATTTTTTGAACGCATTATGTCAAGATCAGGATGTGCACGATTATTTATGATTACTATATTAAACATTTTTTTACGACTGATTGAAACCATGTGACCATTCTGCCAGTCATCCGAGCGATGCTCGGTCTCCCTGATACTTAATATTATTGAATATAATTACACAAAGGTGCTAAAAATAATATTTTTCCTTGTGATAAATATTCTCTTAAAAAGTTTGTAAAAGTTTATTTAAAAAAATAAAGACATTGTTCATTCACCGTGGGTAATGATTAAAATTATTGCCTATTGTATTTCTGATACTCATGGGGTCATTGGAAGTAGGTGATTCAAGAATAAATGCTGAAAGGAAAACAGTTTTATTTTGATTATTAGTTTGAGCAAATTAGGATTTAGATCTAGTCATTATTTGGGAAGCTAACTGGGAACATTATTGTAAAATTAAGATATTTATTTTGACGTTGCTGTGAAGGTAATTTATTATCTTGAAACAAATACCGGGAAACGTAAATTTCTCTGACCTCTTTCTGCTATAATAAAAACACACACAATTTTTTTTTCGTTTCGATCTCATTTTAGTGTCTAAACAAATTTCGGAAAATACAGATATTGACATAAACTCGTTTTCAAATTGTACACACATTTTTACGAAGTAAATGGAAAAAATTAATAATTTATTTTGAAAACTCCGAGAGTTATGAAATGATTATTGAAAATGTCAGTTAGGTTTGTCAACGTGAATAGATAATTTTGAGGCAATGACATTTTCTCTTCCGTTTCAGATCCACAGTACGCTGGGCATCATTTCCTTCTTCCGGTCTGTATAGAAAATGAAAACAACAATGTCATAGTCAATGTCATAGGTGCCTTCAGTAAAAATGCGACGCACATCCGATTTCAAATGTTATTTATGCTCTATAACGATTATTAAGTTACATTAAATTGGGTGTTATCTTCATGATTAAATAATATAAAAACTCGATTCATTTGATTTCCTTCTTTGAAATGATAGTGTTCTGCAAATTTTTCATGGTACTAGATTGCTTGTAGGCATTATGCTTCAGTAAATTTTGAATTTAAATTTAAACTTATAACTCCCGCGTGGCTTATCTGTGTCAATTTTTGAATTGAATCGAATTTTATTTGAAAATTTGGCTGAAGCCATGAGACCTGATATTTCAACATTTCGCCTGAATCTAAATACAATATATATAATCATTGGGGGCGACCCATGGCCTATTGCCTAACACGCCCGCCCTCTACCTCTGGGGACACCGGATCAAACCCGGTCCGATCCAAGTAGAATCCGAGGTGGTGGACGGACTTGTGTTCGCGGCAGGCTTTCTCGAGGTTCTCCCGCTTCCCCTGCCTATCATTCCACCACAACATTCACTCCCAATTCATTCATAATCACCGCTTCAGGGGAGGTGCGGCAGGAAGGGCATCCTGCACCCCAGTATTCCCCAGCTACATAAAACGAGCATCATATCCATCCCCATTCGCCGACCCCACATGAATTTGGAATAATAAGGCTAGGTAGTTGTATAGATTTCATTGGAAATATTTAATACAAGCTGAACCACCCGGTCTTGCTTTGGGTTTATAATTCCTTTCTTCCCGGCTTCTTCACAAAATTTCATGTGGATTGGTATATGTAACTTTCCTCGGAGAAAATATAACCGAAGATAAAACATGAACGCGAACGCACTGTGTTTATGTTTATTGTAAAATAATAGCGGAAAATTAGTTTATTGTCGTCAACGTGTTCTTAGGCAGTTTGTAATTAATTTATTTATAGCCAGTCCATCTGGCTTACCTTTGATATAGCGCTTGTACACAGTGTATCCAACGTTTTACATCGCAATCACCTATAAGGGTAACGATAAATGTACATTGCGCTATGTAGGCAGCGTATTCGGATTTCTTTAAACTTAAAACTGTTGCCAACATCGGCCACCAATTCTATTCACTTTCTCCTGTTGCGATGTGTTCTGTCCTTTCTGCGTGGAGCGTGTGGAGCGAGTATTGTCTAGTGTCCTGGTTTGATGTGTTATTAACTTGTATATTTTTAAAGCAAGTAGTCGCTTTTGTGACTAGTATTAATATTTGTTCGGATATTACTTAAATACGTAGAAGTTGGCAATTCGTGTTACGCAGCCATATTGCATTATTTTCGGTAAAGTTACACGAGTTGGACTTTGTATCGAATGAAAAATAATTCTCTACTCTCAAAATATTCTCGGAAACATAATGTCATGAAGAGATTATTCATTCACAAATTCTTGACAGTAATATATTGTTTAAATTATTTTAGATAACGATCGTTTGAAGGAATGTATTGTTAAAAAATATGCACAAATAAAAGTTTTTTAATAAATCATAGAATAAAACTAAAATTCATAAAATAATTTTCCGCTACCTGCGTCAATGGATTTCATTTTTAGATGGAGGACAATGGCATCTGTTTTCAATGTACCACGTTTTTTATTCTCATGGAGAACCGTGAGAGAGTAATGTTGTGATGACGGGATCATCAAGCATTCCTGTGGGCAGCATTAGGTAGGAATGATGTCAAATAATAGCTTCCTCTTAGCATTAAGTTGTATAACAAGATACAGTTAAAGTACCATCTAGTTTTGCTCACTGAATACTATTACGTTTTTTCATTATTCCATTGAAACTACAATAGTGAGACGTAAGAGGAAGTACTCAGTTGTTATCGAAAATTAGGATTTAAATGATTTTCAAAATGTAAGTTCCCATCATTCACGTATTTGGTCTCGGGTGTGTGTGGTGAGATATTTCGTCCTCTCATCAAGAATTTTGATTACTTGACTCGTTTATAACATGGGAATTAAACTGTATTTTATTATCTATTTATTATACATCTCTAGTACTTGTGCCAATGCGCTAGTACTTTCAAAATAATTGATTAAAGTTCGAAACTTTTTCTGCATGCTATAATTGTTTATTATTATTATTATTATTATTATTATTATTATTATTCATGTCAGTTTAAATTTATCTGTACTCAACCTTGGCACGATTGTGTACTTTAATTCTGTGTTCTGCCCCATCCTGGCCCCATCTTGGTTCGGGTTCTTCGCGTAGAGGCGGATTTTATAACTCTGTAGTCTCTTGCCCAGAGGCGGCGGTCTATTGTAATGAGCTCGAATCAAGAGTTAAATGTTGAAATACATATGAACAAATCTACTTGGGAAAAATAAGTTTTGAGCGTACTTTCAAGTTCAAAGTCAAAATTATGCACTGCAATTTTACATCACTCGATAGTACATTCATGATAAATGAAATTTACTTGATAAAAAGCTATTAACTACTCGACAGTAACTTGATGCAGTCAGAGGATTTCATAAAAAGATGCCACATTTTGAGAATGTTGTACAATATTTTGTTCGATTTGTCAAAACAATTAAATATTGCAAGTGTATACAATTTTTATTTTCGAAATAATCTTGTTTTGCACAAAATTTATTTTGGTTTCAAAAGCGTATGTAAATACTCAAGTAAGAGTGTATTGGTTTCCTTTCTTATGATTTTTCTTGACCGCTTTTGTGAATTGATGAAGATATTTCTATTGTCATTATGTATATATGTCATATTTGCATCGCAGGGTGGGAGGCAAACATTTATTTCGGAGTGGACCTAGACTTCTCAACAAAAAATTATTGACATTAACTTTAAAATTATTTTTCCTTATCGTAATTTAAATTAGTTTAAATGTTTAATTCATATGATTAAATTAATTAAAAATTATAAGTTAACAATATTTATAAATATAAAGTACTTTTATTACCACTTATATAATTATTTGGGTGGGACCCACGCCCAAATTTCTCCCTGATTACAAACCTAATGCATCATAATAATACGGAATACATTTTATTCTCTGCTTTAAAATAAAAATATATATTAATGTAAAACGAATTTAGAACTTGCAACAAGTGCAGTAATAATCTTCAAATGTTTTTATAACGGTAAAGTCTTGCACCATTATGTATCCAACTTCTATCTTCAAATTGATACCACTCTTTTGTACAAGTCTTTCACTCAAGGTTTTATTGTCCCCACCCACTAAATAGTAAATGTAATAGTACCACCATTCAATTTAACGATTACCCTTCATCTCACGTGTTCGCATATTACGGCACCTTGATGCATTAATCACTTAAAGAGTTGATGAATAAAATATTAGGCATTCAGCCGGCGTTTCACCTTCTCCAGACGTAACCTCTACGTCATCGCCGCCTCCACTGCCCCGGCGTTCGCACGCCCCCGCGTCACGAAGATGCGACGTCCGCAGGCTATATTGGCTATCACCTCGGGTGTGAGCGCGACGGTCGGGCGCGCGAGGCAGGAGGAGGGCGGGCGCGTCGACCTCCCAAGCCATCCATTGTCGACCTCTGCGTCTCCGAGACCTCGTCCTTGGCCTGGGTGCGACACGAGAGGGACACGCGTCCCCAGCGTCTCTATCGGAATCCACTCTTTCTCTTTCCAATATGTCACTGGCAGTGTTCGAATTAGAGAAAAAGTGGAGGGGAACACATTTGTAGCTTGTCGTTTTATATTTCAAAACTACTGTATAAAAATGTCCAGAAAATGTCAATATACTCGTGATGGAGGGGGGAATATTTAAAATTAGTTTTCGTATCTAATTCTGATATACAATATACATTATACATTTTGCGCTATTACTAACATCTCACTTATTTTTCTTATAATAAACCTTTTTAGAGTTCCTTATTATATAATGTACCATGATAAATTGTTGACATATTAGTCGAAATTAATGCTTAATTTTGACAATTATGATTGACGTGGAATTATTTCTCCCTGCTTTGAGAATAAACACGAGTAGAAGAAAAGTACGTCAGAAGAGGAAATTTCCCTGGCTTCCTCCTGCCCTTTAATTGGAGCCCTGGTTACTCGATTTATCTTCTTGTGTGCTTTGATGCTCAAATGTCAGCATTTATTTATTAACAGTGGGTTTACTTTGCGTCAGTTTGGTAAATTATTATGTGCAACATTTTTCATCCTTTTAAGAAAAGGTACAAGTACTTTTTCACAGACAATTTTATTGTAAATATAATACATTAATTATAAATTTTAATCACAAAAAGATAAAATCCTTCAAATGAAGCAAATAAAAGTCTTTATTTTTTATTTCAATACTTTTTTTTTTTTTATGTTAATGACTTGTGACAATTTCGATAAATTTTTAGGACCTCGCCGAAGTCGTTTTGAGAGCTCATTATAGTTTTTTAAACACAATTTTTTCACATCCTGGAATTTTTATTCCTTCCTTTGGGAAAAATATACAATGTAGGTATATCTAAAATATTTGAGTAAAAATCATTGGTTCAGATCCAACCTATTTTGAAATATTTACAAGAAAAGGAAACGTTTTCGGTTCAACATTGGATCAAAAGCTGTAAAAATTATTTTTTAAGTCCCGCGCAAAACTATACTTTTATATTGCTCATACATATAAATGGATTTTTAAAATATTTATAATTTTTATATCTATTTTTGTTCTGTAATAGTTCTAATTTGTAGAAAATTATTTTATATTTCATCCATTTCGTATATCCCTTACATATAAATTAATAATGAAAATAACCGGGTTCATAAAACGGCAGATGACTCTTTATCACTCACAAATTCTCCTCTCTTGAAATATTTTTTTATGTTAGTTGGACCATTTTGGAGAAAAAATTTCTCCAAATCCCCAAATATTTTACTTCATGCTGGGAATTGGAGGACAGTTGCTGATATTTTCTTTGGTCCATTAGATATTCTAGGATGGAAAATAATTTGAAATATATGAACACTACGACGAATAAAATTTCAATTGATAGTGATATACCAGTCTGGTACAAAAACTTCTCACGATACATTAGTTAATGTATATAATATATAGAATTAATTGCAACTAAATGACGTTGGAGCATAAAACGACTCGAAAGCTTCAGAAATTTCACAGAATATTAAAATAATTTTACAGAATATATTGATTTTTAAGTTAGGTGCTCCTAAAATGGATAATATGCACGGGTTATAAGAGAATTTTATCAAACTGTTTACATACACGTCTTAAAAATTCCCATAGTTATTGAAGAAATGGAGTCAGCATGGTTTGACTAATTTAAAATATCATGGGTTGAAAAATGTATGTGTGTTTCCTGAGATAAAATAGTACACCAATTTAGAAAAGTAAAGAAAATTTTATAAATAACAAAATGTTGTACACGTTTATTTGTCCGCTTTCTTACATTTTTGTTCACTTCTTCGCTCATCATAAAAAGCAGCTCTAGGTTCCAACGTGTCTACCACGAGGGGTTTCGACAGATTAGTAGAAACTATGCACTACTCTAATAATACTGCAAGGGACTAGTGCACTGTTTGCTCTTCATACATACAGTATACTTATAAATAACGGTAAAAAAATGCGACTTTCTGCTCTCGAAGTCGTTTTGCTAAGCGTAAGTTGAACGCGGAAGAATATTGGAAATTCATGAAATATTTTTAATATGATTCTTTTTATTAGCAATATTTCTTTTAGTAGTTGTAACAATTTTAATTATTAATAAATACGTTAATTATATCAAAATATTTGTGAAAATTAGTACTCCGCATTTTCTCTCATAAAATTGCCGTATGACATAAAAGACAGGGAAAGCTGTGTCTTCATTTATCATTTACTCTGGAGGAAGGATTTCCTAACAAATGTATGAGGATGGGCCTTTCTTTACAACTTATAAATTCCATTGCATCTATTCCATGAAAAATTATTTATCTTATCTCCAGATTTTAATATAATATTCCTTTCTCAATTTCTGTATATGGGTGTAATATTTTTCTCTTTTCTTTGCTTTCGTGTTATTTGATCATGAATTTTCCGTTATTGGTTGATTCTTCTACCCGGACACTAGGTCTCAAATTACTTTCTGGAAAACCCGTACCCCACCTTGGAAATCAATCTTTTCCTTTAATAACAGGAAGTAATGATTCTTAGTTGGACGTTTGGTCTAAAATTGGTCTATACAAAAACATAAACAAATACCTATAAAAAGGTTAAAATTGTGTTCAATGATTAGAAATCACGAAATAAGTATGAAACATAATATTGTGAAAGTGAAAACCCTGATTGAGAAACAAAGGCCAGATATTTAACAAAACGAGTAGACAGAAGTCACCATAGTGGTTTAAATTTCGAGTAAGGACTAATAGTGGACTTACGCGGCACCGGGGGTGTTACTATTTATCTTAGCGGCTTTCAAAGCTATGGTTTCAAAATTAATATTTTTTTCTCCATTATTTTTACTTCCTACCCTCTATCTACGGATTGATAAGGGTATATTTTCCCCCATGGGAAGAAATCGTGGATTCAAACAACAGTGGGTGTGACACTATTCTTCACAACGGTCCTCAAAATCAAGTATTCAGTATTATAATTAGTCGTTTTCGACCATTTTTTCGTGCCACCTTCCCACCCTTAAAAATGCCAGTCGTTTCTTACTCCCTCAGTGTTACTTTGACCGTGTAGTCAGTCATCTGTGTACCAAGTTTGGTTATAATCGCTCCTGGCATTCTAGGGTTATGGTGCATGACACATCAGGACCAGTGCCGTCTATAGGTTTTGAAATATTAAAACTTCAAGTACTTTGCTAGTCGGAAATACCTAAGGCGATTAAGGGCCGGACCCGTCGCCGCCAAATAAGGAAAAATACCCAAACTAAGACTTTCCGTCTATTGTGTAGAGGCTGAACAGTTCCCATCTACTTCTGGAAACTGAGATGAACGTCCTCAAAGAAAAGCGAGTGTGGAGGGAATATTCCAGTAGTTGCCAAAAATAATGGTCAGCCGAAAGGACGCCGTATTCTCAGTACAGTGGCGAGGGTGTAGTCACGTGACCTCCGCTCCTGTATAAATTGGGAGGATTGCAGATCCTAAAGTGACTTTCAGACTTGAGACTTCTGCGGAAGTGTATGGAAGTACGCTGGTTATTTGACAAGTAACTTGGTCAGTTTGGTCGTCAGACCACTGAGAATTGCTGCGGTAATTCTATTACATTGCTATAGGAGCGAATGACGTAACTTGGAACAGTTAGTTATTTCGGGATAGCAACTTGGAAACTTTTGAGATTCGGATAATCTGGGTAGATTTCCGAGTTAATTCATAACACCAGTATCTATATCTGTGTGTAATTGTTGCTTTCAGATAGCAATAACTCTGTAATAACAAATTCAAACTTGTATTTATGATTTGCGAGTTTGTCTACATTTGTAAATATTCAGATCTCTATTTAATTTGAATTAAATATTTTATTGTTATTACACGTGTGTTTGATTGCTTGGGGAAACCAAGCTGGTGGCAGCGAACTCTACCGTAAAGGTTGTGGTTTATGGTTGAATCCCGCTTCTACCCAAAAACTACGCACACCGCATCTGGGCTTGCGGTGTGTTGTAACAGTGCACTACACACACATACAAACATTTTTATACATAGATATTATGAAGTTTTTTGAATAATACAGCCACAACATTGAATTTATACAAATGTATTTTAGTCTACGACACTCTTACAATAAATAAAAAAGATTGACACCGCATTTATCAACATCGATCCAATAGGAGCTACGCCACAGAGGAACAACTATATTTATATACATAGACTTAAATACACTACCTCTCCCTTGCTTCACCGTAGACGAGTAAAAACGTTTAACCACGTTTTCTTTATTTTACGCCAATCTTTCAAAAGAATAAAAAAACATAGTTTTGCTTTTTGCAGCACTATGAATACCGCTTATTGGAACTTCAGATGCCGTTAATATCACATACGAGACTTTGTAAAGCGCTTAGACTCTTTTCTTTTTATTTTGTAAAGGAATACAAGTGTAAAATTGACACTCTTGTCGCTTGACCAATTTTCCTCCCACTTGTTCTTTTTCGGATATCTTTATGGCACTTTTTTACAGCATAAAAATGAAAAACTAATAGAATAAATATTAATATGTTACTGAAATCACAAAAACGCGTGGTTATAATTTAATTCAATCTAAGAGAAGGCAATGTTATGATCGTAATGTGTAATGTACGAGGGTAGGCTGAAAAGTAATGCACACGTGCTTGTGGATTGCGAACAAAAACAAATAGCAAGATCGGAAAAAAGTACGTTAAAGTACAATTCTTAAGTTTCAAAATCATATGTTTATTTTTCAACATAGTCACTGTTAAGTCTGACACATTTATCCCAACATGTAACAAAATTTTTTTTATTCCGTCACTGAAACATTCTTCCGACTTTTCTCGAATCCACGGCTTGACATCTGCTTTCACCTCATCGTCCGAGGTGTAAAGATTACCCTTGAGCTCTCTCTTGAGTAGAGGGGAAAAATAAAAATCGCAAGGCGCAAGATCGGGGGAATAAGGAGGGCGTGGAATCAGTTCAAACTTCAGGTTTGGCAGAGCCTCTCCAGTTGCGAGCGAGGTGCGTGGACGAGCGTTGTCATGCTGCAAGATTATTGGCGCCAGGCTGCCTCTAACACGACAAACTCGACTTCGCAGGTATTTTAGAGTCTGGATGTACTTAGAAGAATTTATCGTTGCCCCTCGTTCCAGAAAATCTGCCACATAAACTGGGTGAGCATCCCAAAACACAAAATAAGTTTATTTGCGGATGGTTGTGATTTGTACTTTTTCGCCTGAGGAGAAGACGGGTGTCGATATTCAGTGATCTGTCTTGTTTCTTCTGGGTTGTAATCATGAACCCATGACTCGTCCTTCGTCACAATACTCAAAACAAAGTTGTCTCCTTCGTCACGGTAGCGCTACAAAAGTTGCTCGCAGCATTCAAATCAACACTGTTTGTTCTCGTCTGTGATACGGCGTGGTACCCATCGTGCACAGATTTTACGGTATCCCAATTGTTCAATAATGAAACTAAGACATTTCTTGGATATTCCAATATAGTTTACGATACGCTTTTGAGTGATCCGTCGGTCATTTTGAATTAAATCGTCGACGAGTTTGCGATGTTTATCGTCTAAGCCATTGGTCACATGTACGCTGTGCGTTTCATAAACAATTATGGGTTTTTCCAGGATCGCAACCATGAAATTTTACTACCCATCGATTTACAGAAGACCTATCAGCAACATCGTCACCATAAACAGCCTTTCAACGCCGACAGTAGGAGACACTTTTTCAGCATTTAAAAATTCGTTAACAGCACGTCGTTTAACTCGCGTTGACATAGAACTAGAACACGCCTCCATACTTCCGCTTCTCGAAATTCACAGGATGAACGCAACGACTTCAAACCTGCGTATGCGTATTGAGGGGGGATGTTACTTCCATGTACAACCTGGCGCGCTTTCAAAGGTCATTTCGTTCGCGCTCTTCAAGCATGTGTGCATTAGTTTTCAGACTACCCTCATCTGTAAGATTGATACCAACACTTCAAAGCAGGGGGACTAACAGAAAACCTTAAAATATGTGTAGAACAAATTTAACCACTGCACAAAATATGTATAGACGAGGTATATCATTCGGTTCATGTGATAAAATATTGACGTCATTACCTTGTAGTTTACCTTGTAGATACAATGGAAAATGCATAAAAATAATTTTAAAAAAGAGAAGAATTTTGTAATAAATTCGGATTAAGTTGGTAAAAGAAATGAGAAACTATCAACAGTGAACGAATCGTGTACACTTTATTTATTCATTTTCCCCTCCATTTTTATCTATTTTCTCTTTAGACACTTCGTTCAGAATGAATGGTACGGTTTCTCACTTGCTTTCAGACAATAAATTAGCTTCCTGTCCTCTGCGTGGTCATACGCAGATTTTAACACGGTTCATGCTGTGGAATTAAATTAATAAAATAAAAGTATCAAAATTTAAAAATTATTATATCCTTTGCGTTCCGTGGTATGAAGTACTATCAATGTACCTCAGTATACCGTGACCTGTGTTGTATGTTGTTATTATACTAGGTTCTTGTAGATTAAAACCGTACGCTTGCTTTTGTTCTGTGTCGTTCACATGACCCAAAATGGCGGTGTGGCCACCCTCACTTTTGGATAGATACTGCAACCATGTTCTTCGATTTTCTTTGGTTTTATACTTTCTGATAGTGACGAAAGTGTTCCTATGATGGACTCTGATGACTATTTAGAATGGGAACTTGATAGTATTGTATGTGTCGAAAATCTTGAACTTTATACATTAATAATATTCAATACATTTGGAAATATTGTGTTTATTATAATTCGAGTCATTTAACTTATTGAAAAAGCATTTGATCACTGTTTGCCTTTTCTTAGCTTGGATTAAATTATAACCACGCGTTTTTGTGATTTCAGTAACTGATTAACACAAGTATAAGTAAAACTGGCAAGTCTATGTCATTTCTCCATAAGCCATCTATCCCACACCCAACAGGCATCTGACCGTACTAGTAAAATATGTGAAAACAGGTTGTTCGCGAAAAACATTTTGCCTACTTTAATAACAAGATATTTAATATTTACGAAATTAAATTAAATTCTTAAGATTTGAACAACTGATCAATGTTGTAAGTTTCTTATTTTGCACACTTTTGAAAGTTACAAACAATAGAAAACCAAACCTTCGACGTCTGATGTCCCCACTTTAACCTAAAATTTTTACGCGGAATCCGAATCTCAAGAATAATATCCACGGGCAGGGTGTGCACGGTATGATCAAGTCAAAAATTTGAGCGTTTCTTGACTGGATCTTAGTGATTAGATCACTGTTTGTCACTGCTATCACTGTTTGCCCTCAACGCGACCCGTTCATCCACTGTTGATGTGAATAGTAGGGTCCGGCAAAGCAAAATAAAATATTTTGGATTGACCGTGCCCTGCACATTCGTGTCCGTGTATTGTGAATCGGGGTTAATGATTAACGACATTGACGTAGCTAAACGGTTGTTTCGGATGCTTTATTCTTTGGCACTATTCGTCGTATCTTCTTCGCATGGATTCAATGTTCCAAAGCTATTTAGATTAATGCTGCTGCCTCATTCCTCGTTTCGATCAATTATTTTATCACCCTCTCCCGGAAGTTTGATCAGTCGGTTCAACCCAATATTGGTTATTCTTGGAAACACGATCCTTCTCATATAATGTCTCGTGATTGTTATGCCTTTTTAACCCTAACTCCATCTAACTGACACATTATCTCGATCCCTGTTGATCTAATGTGACGTAATAAAATTCAAGAATAATGATTTTTTATCATATGTAACACTTCGTCATAATTTTCGGTCTTCTCCTCTCCTCCGGACTAAGTGAAGCGAGATGACTATGACCTCTAAGGCAATGACAGAGATTTTTTAAATGATCAAAATCATATTTGTTAGCACTTCACGATCAGGATGCGTATTTGTTGTTGATTGATTCAGGACAGGAATATGGGGTGAAAAAATGATTTGCCTTCACGAAGGCCCTGGGAACAGGAATATTGAGAAAGACATTCAAGAAAAATATAATGATATATGATCCTATGCTACAAGGCATTTTCCCATATTTTTTGGAATGACCCAAGGGTTTTAAAAATATACAGAACTATTGGACCACGTGATTTCGATGGAATTCCTATTTCATATATAGGCCATATTTTATTTTACTGGCCTGGGTGGAAAAGGTGTTCAATTGAAGAAGGTGTACGGATGATGTAGTTGTGAACACCACTGCAATCACATCGGGTGACGTGTTCGATTCTCGGTTCGTCATTTTCACCTTATCGAAAATTATCACATATCTTATCCACGCGTGGTACACAAAAGAAATATATACATGTTCCTAAATGTTTTATTGAATCTATGAGAAAATGGACGCAAGTTCACCGGTACTACCTGTTATCGATAAATCTGATAAATTCAAGACACATTCCCGACGTCAAGGAGTCAAGCACCAAGAGTCTCCGTGACGCTTAAGATTTCTTTATAGTGACCTCTCTGAAGCGATAAGCGATGCTCGGTGATGTGCTTTGCAAGGTCGATGCGAGAGCTCAATTCGGTTGTCCGAAGGTTAGCTGGCTGCGTGTCGCATGGAATTGATAAATTGCTTCCACTCAACCAAAACCGATGCAACTCATTTGTTATCTCTGTCAATATGTTTATTTGATAGTTTTCAAGTGTGTATTGTCACTACGATTGCATCATCTCATAAGTAGTTTCAACAGGTGACCCCAAAACGAGATTGTTGGCAGTACTCGTACAATCTACAATGGAAAGACGTTTAAGTAAATAAACGACTATTAGCTTGTTTTATTTGTTTCGTGGCAGATTGGTTTTGTGTGATATGTCTTTTGATTTTATTAGTAAACATAAAGACGTTCTAGGCGATGTCTTGATGGTCCAGAGGTGGATTTAGGCGTAGACAATATGTTACTGACCTACTACTGGATATTGCTCAGTATTTCTAGAAGTTTAAACTGTATCTTGTTTTGGAAATGTGATGATGGAAATAAATTATTATTATAATTATAATTATATAGGCAATTGCTTAGTGGTTAAATACTTTGGGGGCGCCAAAGAAAAAGGAAACGAAAAAATTATAACATTTGGGGAAAAAAATTTGTTTTCTAAATATGTGTTGCTTTTTTTAAAGTTCACTAAAAAATGGTTTTCATGATTTTCTTTGGATCAGCAAAGGTTCTTAAAAATTTGAAACTAAGTTATAAGTGTTTTAGACAGGTTTATTTAAGGTTTTTTGATAGTTACATTTTTTGTACTACTTTGTATCTCATATAAGAAAAAAATTATAAATAAACAAAAATACATACTTATCACATTTATGCATAATATAAATATTTTAAAAAAATATATACAAAATCTGCTCTCAAAGGGTACTATATTTATTACCATCTTCGGGCACCAAACTCCTATACGGTTTGTCTTTGACTCTGTGCTCTTTTACCAAAAGACTCCTTTATATGACATTTTTGAGGAAAGACATTTGTAACAAATTAATCTTCAAGTTGACAATGTTTACTGCCTAATCATGTACTCTGTTGCTGCAAGTTCCTTTTAGACAAATCTATAAAATATTAATGACAATATTTTATTTATTGTACTTCAAATTAAAATTACTTGTAATTCGTTCACACATTTCAAGAGATAAATGTATTTCTCATGATAATAGTTTGTGTAAGAGGGTATATCATAATTACAATAAATCTTAACTTAAGACTTGAAATAAACGATGACATATGTCTGAAGTCAGAAATAAAATTTTTCTACTGAAATATCATTCGGGTACGAAAAATTGTAAAATCATGTAAAGGTTTTAATTTATGTATTAGTTGTAATATTCATACAACTCGTTTGAGAGGAACGAAAGTTGGGATTTTGTGTAACATATTTAGAGTAAATGAATTGAAATAATACTAGTTCATAAACATTTAACTAGTGTAGAAATAATTATTGAAATTTAAAAATATTATTTAAATTTCTCCAAAATATCACATGAAATCGTCCGATATCAATACGATAGAATCCATTATGCTATGCATCAGTTTGGTGTTGTCTGGGTAATGATTCATTTTAAATACTTTTTGTAATATTTTCTCCACGCAACAATTTATTTTTCAATAATTTGTATTTAAATTGTAAACTTTAAGCGACATGAGAAAATATTATTTATCGTTTTCAAGTTAGAATCTTAATATTTTGATGATGTTGGGTATGTGTAAGAGACATGTCAAGGACCTTATTATTGTGAAAATAATAATAAAATAATACAGATTATTGCAAAAAAACAGCTACAAATTTCGTATTTAATAAAACACAAGAAAGTAATTTCACAAGTACGTATTACTGTCTAACTATAGATTATTCCCAAAGTGTTGATGATAAATCGTAACGATATTAACTTGGGTGGTCATTTCAACGCGTCTGAACATCTACAGAAACTAAAAATGGCCTCCCTGCACACAAACATAGTGCTCTCTAGCCTGCCTCCACGCTTCAACGTTCCACAAATAAACCACGAAATTAACCTGGCAAACATCTCCCTAAAACATCACCTGGCAGACACAAAAATCACATTTTTTGATTTGCAACCACACCTGACTGCCAAGGACTTTACCCAGCNGCACGTACCTCATCTCCTCCTCCACCTCCCTCTGCTCCTACCTCATCACCATTTCCTCTTCCTATCTCCACACCCATTTCTTCTCCTGTTCCCGTTCTTTCACCTACTGCGTCCTCATCTCCCACGTCCTCATCTATTCCTCCTGCCGCCCCCATACACAGTTACAACTTGCGCTCAGGAGTACGATGTGGTACTCGA
>NNCF01130319.1:52556-62589 GCA_002313205.1 Laupala kohalensis | reverse complement strand
ATTCGGGTTTGGGTATCTTTCATTTTCATCATTTTTTGTCCCCCTCATTTTTTGTCCCTTATTTTTGTCCCCCCACTCATTGTCTGTCCAGGTCAGATGTCCAGGAAGAGCATAGGTTAACTTTTATTTTTAAAATGAACGATAAGAAAGATAGAAATGGTTTTAGACCATAAATGTTGATAAAAATGGGGAAAAAGAGTGTTATGTTTGCTTACGCTGCCAAAACGGTTCGAGATAGCTGGCAACTGTGAATGGCAATATTGTTTAAAGTGTTCTACAAAAAAAGGCCGCGACAGTATATGTCCATCTACAAAATATAACCTAAATTATCGATAAAATGTTATTAAAAATAGAAGTGTTAAAATACTTCTATTTAAGTAAGTAATTTAGGAAGAAGGAAATTATTCATCATATAATTTAATGGATTATTTGCTTTGTGCATTTAACCGAGATAAAAAATGTCTTTAAATCGTACGATTTCGACGAATAGTGCGGAATTGTACAAGAATTTTAATAGAATGGTGAAGCGGAAATTCCACCGGCACGATTCCCGCGAGATGGTATAGGTATACAGTGAAGTTGTGAGGTAAATTTGAATTATCATGAATTTGAAAAAATCGGACGCTCTACACATTTAAAAAAGCAATTATATGAGTTTTTTGATCTTGAAATATAGATAGATTTTATTTTTCTCGCGAGTAAAAGAAAAATCGCAGTAAACGACGTGTAAACAGGCAGTAGTTAGAATAGAGTCAGTGAAATAGGTTGTTTTATTCAAGAGTTACATTTATTCAATTTCAAAAATTGAAACAACGCCATTAGAATGCATTCGTTAATTTATATTGAGACTGTAGCATAAATAAATAAATTTATTTTCAAAAAACAGTACAAACTGCGTATGACCACGTGGCGGGAAAAAAAACTAATTTACTCTCCGGAAGCAAGCAAGGGACCATCCCATCAATTCCGATCAAGGGCCCTAAGGCAGAGGCGGATTCAAAAATTTCAGCAAAAGTTCCTAGATAAGATAAAAAGTTGGCTGCGAGTTATAATACTAATAGAATGTCAATATGTTTGTAATTTTAAGCAAAAAATTACATGTACAAGTTATTATCGAACTATAGATAATCCTGAGTATAGTGTTTAAAAATCATAAGAATTGAAATAACACTAAATTCACGATTTATTGTTACAATAAACACGCCCCTAGACAAAACCTAGAGAACCTGTGTGATAAATCCGCCTCATAAATAATAGCATAAATAGCATAAATAATTAAATTATTTAATCACATTCTTAAATTTATAAAATGTATTTTTCGGAAAACGTAGTTAGCAGACTGCAAAGTGTAGGAAAGAAGTTTCCGAGACATGAGAGAGAATATTTTTTCTAAGTTTAACAAAAATCTTCAGAAGTGGTGTGTGACAAAAGAGCAATAAAATCGGCGATGTTTGTTAGAAGCAAAAGAGGGACCGACTGGCACTTACCACCCAAGTAGAGACCACATGCGCAAGCGGTAGCAACATTTAGGACCGCAAACCTTTGAAAATACAATTGTTCAAAATCTTTTCCAAAAGAGAGCCCAGTGAAGGACGGATCTCAGGGAATATTATTTCCCAATGCAATAATAAATTGTCTATTTCAAACGAAAAAGGATCTCGCGGCGGCACGACGGCGAAAAGAAGCAAAAGAGGTTGAGGGAGGTCCGAATATTTCTCTTCTTTAGAAATGACAAGAGAATGAACCTTCGCAGGACATATTACGCAGAGGGAGGCGAATATTCGGAGGAGATAATATTGGAAGGGTCGAGGCAGGTTACCGCCAAACAATTACAAAAGAGGGTCGGTCCCAGTGAGTCACAAAGAAAAGTTTGCACATGTTCAAGGGAACCGCGCGGAAGCGTCGTTAAATAGTAAAAATTAGTTTCGGGGAAAGGTCTGGGATACGCAATTGCGTCGAAGCTACGAGAAGGCTATTGTCTGAAAAAACAAAATGGAGGACAAGTTCAACTTCAACCAGCGAGCGGAGTCTTAGAAAGACGAAAAAGAACATCAGCGAATCAGGTCACAGAAAGGGGAGGGGCGTGAAGCGCGTATTGGCAACACAAAAATTTATAGAATGTTGCACGAAAAAGAACCAATCAAATTAGTAGTGGGGATAAATGTAGACGAAGTAAATTGGAGAAATTCAACGTTAAGAAGGGGGATATCACGTGACGAAGTTTGTTGATAAAAGAGCGAGTTTTCGAGAGGAGAAAAAGGCAATCAATCATCATCCATCCATCCATCCGGCGATCCATGATTGAGTTACGCGAAGTGCGATCGGTCAGCCATCCATAACTGAGTTAGCGATGTGCGATCAGACGATCCGTGAGTGAGTTTTCGTGATGAGTAGAATCCATGACTGAATTCGTGACGGAGTGCGATCGATGACTCTGCACCATGAATCAGTCAATCAATTTTCTTTGCTTCAANATTTAATCACATTCTTAAATTTATAAAATGTATTTTTCGGAAAACGTAGTTAGCAGACTGCAAAGTGTAGGAAAGAAGTTTCCGAGACATGAGAGAGAATATTTTTTCTAAGTTTAACAAAAATCTTCAGAAGTGGTGTGTGACAAAAGAGCAATAAAATCGGCGATGTTTGTTAGAAGCAAAAGAGGGACCGACTGGCACTTACCACCCAAGTAGAGACCACATGCGCAAGCGGTAGCAACATTTAGGACCGCAAACCTTTGAAAATACAATTGTTCAAAATCTTTTCCAAAAGAGAGCCCAGTGAAGGACGGATCTCAGGGAATATTATTTCCCAATGCAATAATAAATTGTCTATTTCAAACGAAAAAGGATCTCGCGGCGGCACGACGGCGAAAAGAAGCAAAAGAGGTTGAGGGAGGTCCGAATATTTCTCTTCTTTAGAAATGACAAGAGAATGAACCTTCGCAGGACATATTACGCAGAGGGAGGCGAATATTCGGAGGAGATAATATTGGAAGGGTCGAGGCAGGTTACCGCCAAACAATTACAAAAGAGGGTCGGTCCCAGTGAGTCACAAAGAAAAGTTTGCACATGTTCAAGGGAACCGCGC
Organism: Laupala kohalensis; assembly: GCA_002313205.1. Classification (NCBI taxonomy): domain Eukaryota; kingdom Metazoa; phylum Arthropoda; class Insecta; order Orthoptera; family Trigonidiidae; genus Laupala; species Laupala kohalensis. The sequence continues at coordinate 59,502 of NNCF01130319.1, read as the reverse complement.
GGAAGCGTCGTTAAATAGTAAAAATTAGTTTCGGGGAAAGGTCTGGGATACGCAATTGCGTCGAAGCTACGAGAAGGCTATTGTCTGAAAAAACAAAATGGAGGACAAGTTCAACTTCAACCAGCGAGCGGAGTCTTAGAAAGACGAAAAAGAACATCAGCGAATCAGGTCACAGAAAGGGGAGGGGCGTGAAGCGCGTATTGGCAACACAAAAATTTATAGAATGTTGCACGAAAAAGAACCAATCAAATTAGTAGTGGGGATAAATGTAGACGAAGTAAATTGGAGAAATTCAACGTTAAGAAGGGGGATATCACGTGACGAAGTTTGTTGATAAAAGAGCGAGTTTTCGAGAGGAGAAAAAGGCAATCAATCATCATCCATCCATCCATCCGGCGATCCATGATTGAGTTACGCGAAGTGCGATCGGTCAGCCATCCATAACTGAGTTAGCGATGTGCGATCAGACGATCCGTGAGTGAGTTTTCGTGATGAGTAGAATCCATGACTGAATTCGTGACGGAGTGCGATCGATGACTCTGCACCATGAATCAGTCAATCAATTTTCTTTGCTTCAAATAAAAATTTTGAAGTTAGACTTTCGAGTTAAAATTTTAAGACACATCATAGAGGTTGTAGATGTGCTTTCGAGTGGACATGCACAAGATGATATTATTCTGACAAGTGCAAATTTTCTATATGTCTTATTTAAGTTAAAATCTTCAATATCATTCGAGACAAAGTTCGAATCTGGAAGAGCATTTAGTTCGAAGTGATGCACGATTCGTTTCCACGAGTGCGAAAATATAACCGAACACTGCCAGACTTAGAAAATGATATTTGATTAACAGAATCACACGGACTCGAATACACTCAATTCGCGAGGAAAGCTATCTCAGCAGCAAGTGCGTTATGCGCAACATGAAAAATTGCATCATCAAAATTATGCTTAATTAACTGTTACAGTCAGTGAATCCACGGAAACAGTTCACGATAGGATAGAAAAGGAGACCTCAGCGCAGTAAAAGAGCGAAGAGGTCAAGTATTCTGCTGAGAGGGAGTCGAAATAGAGCGTTCAACATCCATCACTGAAACCATTTGATCACTCCAAGGAGGCCATCGTTCAAAAGTATAAATAGTGTAAAAGAAAGTAATGTGTTGCTAAGGCCATTAAACAGTAACTAGTGTGGTCAGGCCAAGTGCGTAAATGTAATAAAAGTGTTGAAGTGTTATAAAAGAAATGACCCCCCACGCACGCAGAAGTTGGTGAGTAGAAATCAATGACGGAGTAAAAATAATCCGTAGCGCAGTAGGCGTAATTATGTCCAGTTCTCACTTATGTCTTCTGTAGTACATCAGTGAGTAGTGACGAGTATATTAATTTTTTTTAATAATTCAATAAATGCAATTGATGTAACTTGAACACCAGATTGTTGTGTTTTTATTGCACGGAGTACCCACACGAGTGAGGATTCAGGCCGCTACCCTTAGTGATATTAAGGTCATTCTTTTGATTTTTATTAATTGTTTATAACCATTTTTATTAATTGTTGTAATCAAAGGTTAATTAATTTACCAATCAAAAGATGCTTTGTCTAAATTTATTTGAGACTCAAACAGAGACTGCATTATCTATTTTTATTATGATATTCAGAAAATTGTTTATAACAATTCTTATTAATTGTTTAAAATAATCCTTCCCGCCTTAATATGTAGACTCCAGAATTGAATGGACAAATATATATTACTTACCATCGCTAATATTGGTATCAGGTTCCTTCCAGCATTGAACACAGGCACCCGCCGACATTCCAATCATAAAGTGAATACTATTCTGCAGAAAGAGTTCATACTCATGATTCTATTAAAACATTTCACTTAATTTAAATAAACCATATATACCCACAAAAATTAGGTACGAAGGAAAGCACAAAAATTGGGACAACAACATTTTTACATTTGCATAAATTNTCTGTAAGCCCGGGTTTTCCTCCGGGTAGTGGCGGATTATCCATAGGTACATATGTCATTGTATTCTCTTATTATTAATCTCTCATTTTTACTGCACATTATATCTGCGATTGATTTTGGAACATTAAATGGATGACAGTACGTATTAATTAAGTAATTTCTCTTATAAATATTAAATCCGCCAGTTCTCGGGTCCTAGATCGGAATTGATGTGATGACCCCTCGCATGTTTCCGGAAAGTTACTTAGATTATTACCTCCCACGTGGTCATACGCTGTTAGCAAGTACTTTTTGACAATAAAGTATATATTTGTATTTAAAAATAAGATTAGGGTGCGATTAATGTTTTTACGGACATTTGAACAATGAAATAGTATATCTGAGATTTGCTGTTGAGAGAGATCAGCTAGCATCCGGTTTTTACTCCAGACTTTTGCAAGGTTTTTATAGTACAAGTTTTCATATCTTTCTCGAAAACTATAGCGATTGACATTGTGGATAGCCTGGATGAAATCGCGACGTGTGGTGCATGTGTAGAAACCATGACGTAAAAAGCAACCGTAATTCGAAATTACAATATTATAATGGTTTGATATTACTTACTTATTTAGGGTCTAGTTTGTTTTGATCTGTGTGTATCTGTGTTTTCAATCCTTTCCTCATATTCGCTCACCTCGCGACTTGTGGAATACCATAGATATCATCTTCAAAGACCAAATCGAACCCTAATCCATTTAGTACCTTTAAAAAGTATCAATATTGCCTCGTTAAGAGATAAATTAGGAAGATTCCATAACCTCGCGGATTTTTTATCCCTGTCTAACAAATTTTCAGAGGAGCACGGAAGATGCCTGTTTACGTAATATTTTCTGTCATCTGCTCAATATTAACCTTAATTATTTATACAGTAAGAAGGCATAGGAAGGAAATTTACGAGCAATATGAAATGTATGAAATAAAAGTCAATTTGTTCATTCAATTTAGTTCTGATTCTCCTTATTATTTAATTTAATAAGAAATGTTTTGAATTTGAATGTTTCACCACTTTTTCATTAATCTGTCATGTGAAACATCACTGTCCACGATGAATGCATTACGTTCTTAATACTTCGTATGCCGTTCCTCGATATTACGGAGTTTTGCACAGCGTATCTGCGAGTTATCATATACGTTACCCACATCCTAGTTGCTTCTGCGCATGCTCAGATGTTAGTGGTACACTAACGCTCCTATCGTAGTACATTACAACACATCTCTTACCGTATCATGTTAGTGGTACGCTAGTGAGCGAAATAATGCAAGATTCTGATATCGATTTAAGGTTATGTTATGGTCTAAGAGAGATTTGTTGGTTGTGTGTGCCGTATGAAAACGTTCTGGTGTACTCACAGTACAGTTTACTTGTGTACGCTAGCATAGAAGTAGTTTGTTTGGGTTTACAATTTTAGTACAATTTGATTGGAAGGTACGCTATGCAAAATGCATCGATTACCCTAGATCTTTCCATGTACGTTAGCATCTTTCCAGGTATGTTAGCATCTTTCCATGCGCTTAGCATCATCAACGTAACGTATACATCAGGAAGCGTGTACGTCATGCAAAAACTGTCTATTAGTAAATAATCTCACCGACACGTAATACTCAGCAGATATTTCGATATATTATACAAGATTAGAATTTCATATTTTTCAGATAATCCGCAACTCTCAAATAGTGTTTCACATTAACACTTCGTCCCATATTTCCGATTTCAGTTACTTTCATTATGTATCGTGAAAGATAAGCTTCAAACAATAAGTTGTCAATGGAACCCTCTTTTTTTAGGACCAGACTGTTTAACGCTTGACAAAGAATCGAAAATCCGGATATGGGAAATGAGCAATAAAACTATGCACTAGCCATTTATTTGATACGGATATTATTTATTTCATTATATTATTTTTCAATGTGTCTCCACCTGCAAGACATTCCACGACCACATTAGTTGTTTAAACTCTTCCTTAGTGTACATGTACAATCTACATGTTTTAATGCTACTTTAATATCATTTTCCCCACATACTATTTAAATTTCCTGTATCTAGTCTCAGTGATTATCATGTCATGTCTAAAATTTAATTATTATTTATTCTGTCATCATCTCATGTAATTTGCCCATACAGTAGGCAGTTCCAGAACATATGGTCTCTTGTTTCCTACCCTAATTCACACTTCCAGTCTTTATCGTCAGTCAATCCAAATTAATAAGTATCCTCTAAAGTCGTCGTGTATTTCTGCCTCTGCTGATCCGGGCCTAAACCTTCGTCTATTCTTTTCTGCAAAATGTACGAACAATCTCCCTTTAGTAGATTTGACCTATCTAACCAGCCATGTTGTATGTAACACTTCTGTTGTCTTTCTTTTCCATCCTTTTTCCTCAATTTTTATTTCTTACTTTCGATTACAATGTCTTTTTCTCATCTCATTATGAAACGTAGTTTCCATTTTTGTTCTATCTAATGTTCCGCGCGATGCAGATATGAAAAAAATACACTCACACATCGCGAGTCATTACACTAGAGTTGTGCAATGCGGATGTGCCACATTTACACGCTTTCCCGGCCATCACAAACGAAACCCATTGAGGAAGCGAGTACTAAATACTAAAAAAAATCAATCCCAAAAAAACGTTTTTTGAATTAAACTAATAACGAAATGGACTCCTCCGCAATACATAGGACATATACAAGCGATTTAAACATTACAAAAGGTGCAGAACAAAATAGTACGTGAAAAGCGCATATACTCCCAAAGCGTTGAGCAGACGTTCGACGTATTTCGACGTCGAGGTCGAGTCAAAGGATGACGTCCAATAAACTCCGATATACGACGTTGAGATTATTACAATAATTATAATTATTTTTGCGCATGGGTCTCCCCTCCCGTTAAATTGTGGCCCATATATTTTTGGTCGCGACCCTTTGGGGGAACCACATTCATAATTTCGACGATCAGTCTTTGATGCCATCTGGAATGTGTTAAACACCTTATAGAATATGATTAAACACGGTAAAACGATGGATAATATCCATAAAAGTTGTAATAAAAATGATAATTCACCAATGTTACAGAAGTCGTGTTTAAATAACAGACCGTTCTTCGACTCTATATGCATACGCGTTCGCAAACGTCTTCACGACGTTGTTTCTTAACGTCGCCACGACTTTGACGAAGATGTAACGACGTAGTTACGACTGGAAATTTCTACGTGGATATATATACACGACACAAACGACTATCGAGCAAAACCGCAAGGAAAATACAAACAACCTTTAATAGATGTATCATAATAGAGAGAGTGAGGATAAAGGATGCATTGTGATAGAGAGGTCCAGCAGGAAGTGGATGAAAAAACAGGAAATGAATATTTCACGAACGCTACGATTTCATCTCATGGTTTCAAAATCAACTCGATAATCTCCATTTCAAAACTACGACTGTTTCCACGCTAGATATATATGGTTACGCGACATTGCACGGGATTTTTCATAAACTAATCTTTCTGTATTCAGGAAAAAATAAAATATTTCTGTATTGTACTATCAAAATACATTTACTCAATGGTTTCTAAACACATGTACAGCATCCTAATTTTTCAAATTCATAATAATACAAATTGAATACAAAACTCGACTGTATGCACTACACCATCTCGCTAGAGCTGCGCCTCTCAATTTTCCGCTTCCAAGGCATAATGCAGATGCACCATTTCCTTAATTTAATAAATTTAACGATTAAAAAAAAACGTTTTTTATCTGTTATATACACAAAACAAATAATTCATTAAATTAGATGATAATTGGTTTTTCCCCTTTAATACTCTCTTAAATTGTTATTTTTTTAACACTACCATTTTTATAACTGTTTTTCGAGAATTTAGGTTAACTTATGTACATATGCTGTCGCCGGCTTTTGTGTAGAACCCTGTGAGCCAAACAATATTGCCATTCATAGTTGTCACCTATCTCTAACCGTTTCGACAGCGTAAGCAAATATAACTCTAATTTCTTTCCGATTTTATGGACATTTATTGTCTAAAATCTTTCTTAATCTTCTTATAACGCAACTTAAAAATAAAAGTTATCCTATGTTTATCCTGGACACTAAACTATCTCGTTGCCTAATTTCATCACGATCGGTTCAGTGGTGCAGTCGTGATCAGGTAGCATAGGGACAGACACTCTCTCACGTTACGCATTTATGTAGTATGGATTGATTATGAAGCGGATTTGGGTAGAGGATATTCTTGACAATAAGTCTCACCTGCGCATTAATCCCAGCCACAAATGCGACGAGGGCTATCACTACACAGAGGCCTGTCATGATGACTAGACACACAACGACTATCGAGCAAAACCACAAGGAAAATACAAACAACCTTTAATAGAGGTATCATAATAGAGAGAGTGAGGATAAAGGATGCATTGTGATAGAGAGGTCCAGCAGGAAGTGGATGAAAAAACAGGAAGTGAATATTTCACGAACGCTACGATTTCATCTCAAGGTTTCAAAATCAACTCGATAATTTCCATTTCAAAACTACGACTGTTTCCAAGCTAATAGAGGAATTTTACCGAATGGACATCTCTGGTTCCATCCGAGTTGCATGCAGACGATAAGAAGAGTAGAAAGTGACGTAAGGTATTTATAAAAGCGGATGAATTGTTTACATAATCTCTAAGTATGAGCAAACATTCATACTTTGGGTTTTTTTCGATCGGAATAAGCCAATAAAGAAATTTATTCTTTGCTTTTTAGTGCATTACTAATAAAAGCGTTTTCTTATTTTTTAAGTATTAAATCATTTTCAAAATTTTAGTCTCAAACGAACTCTCATCCTAAGTATTTAAATTTTAAATTTTTAAGAGAGTAGTTTGAATAACTCCGTATCACCCCTACCCAAAGGATATTCTCCCCTCATTGGAACATACTTCACA
>NNCF01130319.1:26281-47220 GCA_002313205.1 Laupala kohalensis | reverse complement strand
TTAGTATTATAACTCGCAGCTAACTTTTCATCTTATTTAGGAATTTTTGCTGAATTTTTTGAATCCGCCTCTGCCTTAGGGCCCTTGAACGGAATTGATGGGATGGTCCCTTCCTTGCTTCCGGAGAGTAAATTAGTTTTTTTCCCCTCCACGTGGTCATACGCAGTTTGTACTGTTTTTTGACAATAAATTTATTTATTTATTTATTTACTCTTGACCGTGGAGAAAATTCTCAGGGTGTTTTCCTTGACGAACCAAAGCATTCGATGTCATCGATCACGAAATTCTCATTTCCAAATTTCATTCTTTAGACATTTGTGGACTTCCACATCAATGGTTAACTTATATAAAAGATAGATACGAACAAATCGAAATATCTTATACTAAAAATAAAATACTTGAGTGTTGTCTTTCAGAAACAAAGTCACTTACTTACGGAGTACCCCAAGGATCAATTCTCGGCCCTATACTCTTTTTATTGTATGTTAACGACATGTCATCATCCACATCAGATTGCAAAATAATTATTTTTGCAGATGACACTAATTTACTATGTAAACACGTTAACGCTCAAAAAGTTTTGTCTAACCTTTCGACTTGGTACCATGCAAATCGTGTCACTGTAAACACTGACAAAACAGTGTCTATGTCATTTCACAATAGTATCACAAAATATTTACCCCAGGTTTCTCTTTCTTAAAACGGACCACAATTAAAAACTGTTACGAATACAAAATTCTTAGGTCTCTATATGCAAGACAACCTCAAATGGAATTGTCACGTTGATAATCTTAATTCCCAATTAAGCAAATTGTGTTACGCATTCGAAATATTACTTAACTCAATTAGTCCACGTATATCCCGTTGCGTATAGTTAGCAAACGTTTACTCCCATTTACGTTACGGCATTATTTTCCGTGGCAATTCCGGTCAGAGTATTCAAATTTTCCGAATTCAGAAGACGTTAGTTTGCATAATTTGTAAATCTCACCCCCGAAACTCTTGTAAACCTTTGTTCAAGGAATTAAATATCTTAACACTTCCCTGCATTTATATTATTAAACCGTCGTGTTTGTTAAGCCCGAATTACTGAAGTGCCACCCCTGCTTTTTATGAAACAGTCTCGTTCACGAACACAATACTCGCAAAAGTAATAATATTCATCGCCCCAGAGTGTCAACCACTCTTTGGCAAAAAGGACCTTATCATTCGGGAATCCTTCTATATAATTCCATGACCAAGAATATAAAAGATATTATGAAATTGAATCTCTTCAAATCCGCGGGTTAAAACTACCTCCTGCACCAGTGCTTCTACACTGTAAAAGAATTTATTGATTTTAATAAAAGTTAAATTAGTTATCACGCTATTGCTGTAGTACTTTGTAAATAACTTATAACAATTTATACAGGTTCTCTATGCTTTGTATACGGGCGTGTTTATTGTAACAATAAATCGTGAATTTAGTGTTATATCAATTATTATGATTTTTATACACTATACTCAGAATAATCTATAGTTCGATAATAATTTGTACATGTAAAATGTAATTTTTTGTGTAAAATTACAAACAAATTCTGGAAAGTTCAAGAAGTGATCATAGTACCTATCATTTTATCTACCCTAGAACTAGTACCCCAATCCTTGGTCGACTCCATTAAAAAACTCAAAATCAACACCAATATAATAAGTAGATTGCAACACTGCGTCCTTCTGTCCTCAGCCCACATTACCCGAAAGTTATTGGACCTGAAATAGATTCTTCCTCCCAGCAGAACTTGATTTAATAATCCACTGCAGAGAGAAAACCAACACAAGTTGAGAGAACTAAATTTAAAATAATAATAATAATAATATTTGATTGTACCACATAGATCGTAACAAAGGTTTATGGCGAGTCATATAACTAACAACAATAACAATAATATTTACATATATGAATTTTAACACTATATTAATTTTGATACATTTAACCATATTTATTTCAATTAGGCTAAATAGAAATTAACATAAAATACAATTATTTTTTACTATTACAGAATATTAATATTTATTTAGGCTAGACTTATAAGATAGCTATGGTAGGAATTCTATTATCTTACTTTTATTTTATTAATTGTCGAGGTATATATTTATGGTAAAACAATGTAATTTGATGTTGTTAGATAGTTTCCTTCATAATGGGTCACCTTCTGCACCTTTGTATTAATGATTACCTGCAACAGATTGTATGTCATACATTAGTTATTGCCATTAAGGAATTCTGTAGTAGAGTTTCTGTTGTAAGAATTGTTTGAGTTTTGTTATGAATGCGTTCAGTGTATTGATGTTCTTAAGGTTAAGTGGTAAAGCATTATATAGATACCTGCATTATAAGTGCTTTTTTGGCTAGGAGTCGATGTTATCTGTGGTAGATGGATATTTATGGCCTGTCTCGTGTTGTGAACATGAACAGTGGAATTAAATCTATAGAGTAGTTCTGTGTCTAGTAGATCCTTTTTTACAAAGTTTCAAAACTGTACATGCATGGCAGTGGAATTATTTTCAACTTTTCAAATAATGGTTTACACATAGAAAGTTTATTAGTATTGGTAATTGTTCGTATTATTCTCTTCTGTAAACTAAAAGTTCGTTTTGTTTCTGGTGCTTGTCCCCAAAATATTATACCATATTTTAGTATGATAATAAATTTATGTCAAAAAAACAGTACAGACTGCGTATGACCACGTGGAGGACAATAAACTAATTTACTCTCCGGAAGCAAGCAAGGGACCATCCCTTCAATTCTGATCAAGGCCCCTAAGGTAGAGGCGGATTCAAAAATTTCAGCAAAAGTTCCTAGATAAGATGAAAAGTTAGCTGCCAGTTATAAAACTAATAGAATGTCAATATGTTTGTAATTTAACGCAAAAAATGTATATGTACAAATTATTATCGAACAATAGAATATTCTAATTATAGTGTTTAAAAATCATTAGAATTGAAATAACACTAAAATCATGATTTATTGTTACAATAAACACGCCCCTAGACAAAACCTAGAGAACCTGTATAAGAAATCCCCTTCTACCGGATGGAAAACCAAAGCAAAACCCGGGCCAGGATGGGTAAAAACCCGGGACAGGATGGATATTTACATGGACATTTGCATAGTATACTGTTCAAAGGGTATCTGTTGTGCAATTTGCTGTTAGAACTCTTGATGGCGTAGTTTTTTGTGCTGAGTTTCATATTCAGTGTTTATAGGTGACAGTTCCATTTCCTGTTATCTTGTATAGTAAGTCCCAGAAACTGTGTTGTTTGTTTAAAGATGAGGTGGTTACCATTAAATTAGATGTTAGGTGTGTACTGTTTAGATGAATGAGGATTATGGAAGGAAACTACGCAATTTTTGTCAGAGTTTATAATGAGTTTATTTTGTTGGACCCATTGGATTAGGGTGGTGACAGTGGATTTGAAAGTGTTAAGTAAGTTTCCAGCAGTTTCTCTTTGTCATAGAACAGATGAACAGCATCCACACACACCTCAAAAATAAGAACTATATACAATTGAAGGTAACTTTTCAAAGTCAATAAATGTATTTTCCTCGTCCTACAGAATAAAAATTGACACTTAAACAGAAATTTGGATTTGTGAGTTATTAATGAGGGTCACACCTACTTCAAAGTCAAATTTGGCACCATTGTGTACATTTGAAACACACTGGAATGTTCATTCATATATGTTAATCAAGATATGTACAAACACATTGCACCACATATAACACAATCCCTCACTCACAACATCAGGCACGACAGGTAATGGCACAATTAATTAGCACGACACTTCTAATGATTTCCTTATCACTACACTTTCCACACAGCAATGCTTTTTATTACAAAAAACTAAACTCTGACATAATCCACAAAATTGTCTCCAAATATTTTAGATTTGCTTAATCCGAAAAGTACCTAATTCTACACTATTCTGAACTACTATCCTCACCTGAAATACAGGTCATAGGCCTTGTATATGACAAAAGAAAGAAGAGTTATATTCAGGAGCACCAACAACACCGTTGCAGATGTTAACTGAAACGACGTCGTTTCAATAACCAATCGCTTGATTGCGGATAAACATTTCACAACCCAAGCCCACCCGATTCTTGCAAACCCGAAAATTTGCAGTTAGTTTCCGTCGATTATTTGTCACCCCTAACATTGTCTATTTTGGAGTCTATACCATCGATCCTGGAATGACAGAATAGCGGAGCTCAGCCATCGTCTGCCACTAGTGGCCGAAATATAATAGACTATAACGGAAATATTGAAAATACTAGTAATACAACGTTAACGAAAATACTAGAATCTTCTAGTAATACAAACGTTAACAGATAGAAAAATGCAGAGAGAGAAACACATAAAAGTCACTCACATACTAGACGAAACACTTTCGGCCTTCCTCTTTATCAGTCACGTAGATAAATCAATACATACAATATTATTCGGCGACCTCGGCCACTCTTCTCCACAAGTGTTTGGCCTTTAGCGCCTTCAGTGTAGCAGAGAAGACATGTCGGTATTACACGATCATATTTCTATGTCATATCTATGATGACAGATGGGTTGAAAAAATGTAGAGGGGGAATGAACAATGTACGATTCGTTCATCGTGGAGAACGAACTGTCATATTATAAGATACAAGACTGTACAGACAAGTTCGATCTCACCTGAAAAAGAATGTTAGTACTGAAAAAATACAAAGTGATGATGGGTGAGGTAGTGAGATGAATGTTGTTTGCTAACAATAATAAAATGATTTAATGACATGCTATGAAATAATGAGAAATAATGATACAGTACTGGTTTCCTAGAGATCGTGATGACATGATGAGAAGATCCTGGAAATCAGCTGGTTGAAATTTATTGTAGAGTAGATTTGGATCGGAGTCGTGTTGACAAATGCAATAGTTAATGAGTAGTAATCTCGCGGTCCCAAATGCCTTCTCTATTACAGTTGTGGGCTCGATCTTTCGAAAAAATGTCGGATTGGCGACGAAAATGAAAAGCAGTGAAGTGAAGTGTTCGAAAGTAAGAACCCCTATAGAGAAGGGTTGAACAGGAGTAAATATCCTTGTATGTCGACTTGGCGACGACAGTGAAGAAGTCGAACCACGATATAAGAGGCGGGATCAGTGGTGTGTCCTCTCACTAGGTTGTAGAGCGAAGGTAGTAACTTCGAAGGAAGATGCCATGTGGTTTATATACATTTGAAGTTAGTGCGTCGTTGCCAGTTCGATTAGTTGAATCGATGGTATATCTGTTAACTCGACAGGTATCGAACTGTTCATAACGTGTCGTGAGAAAGCAAGGAAACTTCTGGACTCACCCAACTTGCGTGATGCTGGATTGTGATTCGAATATAGTCAGCGAAGGAACTTGTAATTAATTATACGATGTCGAATAATTTCCTCTAAATTTTTAAAAAAATCTTGATGGCAAAATATTTAAATTGATTTATGACATCAAAGGAAATTTTCCAATGATAGTCGACAATTGAGATGAGTCACTCAACTCGTTCAAAGAGAGTATTTTTCACAGATGATTCACTTAACTTGACAGGGTGCTATGCCAAAATGTCAAAAACTGTCGAACAAAGTCCTTGTAATGAATGTTCCGTCACATGATAACATTCTGGTACTGTCGGTGCTCACCTTTGTCGGCTAAGCGCTCTTCAAAGGCTGTCAAAACCTTGTGTATCTACAGCCTCGTGGTACCAAGCAGCTACACACGTTCCGGCATACCTGTCAGTTACGCCGGAACAGTCCGCCGGAAAACCGCCGGACTGTTGAACTGAAAGACTCATAAACGTTCCGGCACACCAATCTACTTTTAATCTAAAACAAATAAATAAAATCCTTGTGTAAAGCATTTTATAATATCTACGATTTCCTCTCTTTCTATTGTCCCTACATTATGCTTTCCTCGTCATTTTAACCAATTTCTTCATCTCTATTGCTTACAGATTGTGGGATGTTCGATGGTTTTCTTGATCATCCAAGAAATCTAAGGTACCGTAGTACCATTAACATTACGGCACATAAACATCATCGGTAGAAGATCCAGTTTTCATCGACTCCCTCACCTTCTTTGATTCCTTCCAGTAACTACTCTTTCAAGTTATTTATGTTATTCAGAACTGTCAATTTTGTTCAGGTGGATTATATCTCCTTCCATACATTTATCAATCAAACGTATGTCACCTCTTTTTACACAATATCGTGAGAGTCCGGAGATTTCACTTTCCAAAAACAATTTGCCCTTCAATAAATATTTATAAAGCCCTCAAAACAGTGGTTTTCCGTTTCACGAATTTCAAAATTAGTAGTATTTAATGTATTCACTCAGAGGACACTTAACACCCAATGACCTGAATTCGTTCATTTTTTTTTCGGCCCGTCGTCAGATCCCGCTCACCATCCGATGTGCCTTATCTGCCTCCAGTTCTGCCGGATGGACGAACGTGTTTTCGTTTGACGTCCGGTCACCTGTTCAGTCCGAACTGACAGGCAAGCCGGATCCCAACCACCTACCGGACGACGGTCTCCGGCACAATTTTAAGGCGAAACTGACAGGCCTGCCGGAACGTGTATGACAAGCTGACCACAGATAGATAGGGTTCGATAATCTTTGAACAGCGCTTTACCGACAGAGGTTAGCATAGATGAAACCCGTATGCAATCACGTAGTTTAGAGCGTCAATGTTGATAGATGCTACTATTTCTAATCACTCAATTCAACCTTTAGTTCACCCCAAAGAAAGAATAATTCTTCCCCATTGTTACCTAAGTGCATTAATATGACCGTCGTTGTCAGAAAGTTCTTGACGCTGTCGAGTGGAAATTTTTGGAACTAATTTAACTTAAACTATTGTAACGATATTCCATACAAACGTAACTGAACCTGAAGCAATGTGTAACATGTTAATTCCACAATTATAAATTTAGACTCGAGAAGACTAGTCTTTTTTCTTTCACTTCTGTTCGCGTCGAAATAAGAATCATTGGAGAAAATACAGCAATGATATGGAATAATGAGTCGTCTAACTTCGAACATACCTTAAATCCTGAACTATTACCTACTGTCTAGTCCCGTTTAAACTGTCTTTTAATATCTTATATTGTTTCGTTGAATCTGTTCCATCCCTCGTTAAAATATAATCTACTCATAACCAACAATGTAAGATTCTCCACTTCCACGCTTAATACATGCTCCAAAATACAGAAACGTTAATCGATTTTTATGCTGTAAACAGGACTCAAGCATGAACCTCTAGGTATAAAAATTGTGTTTCATAGTTCTTGTTCTGAAAAGAAGTTGATTGGCAGAAGCCATATTTATTGATCGTATTCAAACAAAAGTTACAAGTAGTCTTTCATTTCATTTTATTCGCAACTTCTTCACTCGTCTTTGGGGAGTAGATCATCCCATGACACCTGAAAAGAGACAAAAAAATAAATTAGAAAACCATTGCACTTCAAAAAACAAAAAAAACACAGAAGTATGTGAGACAAATTATTCAAACGTACTGATTTGCGGAAATACGGGGTGCATACTACAATTTCTACTCTACTTAATATAACTACAGCTTTCAATTTCCGCACAGCGTTGAGTCTGACATTCTGCAAGATCGACCCCAGTAATCTATCTCTCGAACGTACTCGCTCCACCACTTGGGCCACTATTATCAGAGTGTAAAATAATGTAACGCGAAAGCGTGTCCGTCTGTTTGTTACTTGATCACGACTAAACCATTGAACCGATCCTCATGAAATTTAACAAGGATATAATTAAGATGTTCGGGATGAACATAGGCTAACTTTTATTTTCAAAATGTGTGAAAAGAACGATAGAAAATGATTTTGAACATAAATGTCGACGAAATCGGGAAAAGAGAGTTATATTTCACCTATCTTAACGGTTAGAGATAGGTGAAAACTATTAGAAAACATTTTCGCCTCAAAGAGTTCTACAAAAAAATCCGCGACAAAATACGACTATGTCTATCTACGAGGGTTTGGGCACCAAGGAAGATGGACAAGCTCAAGGGAAAGCAAGACTATTTGCCATAGGAAATCTCCTTACATCTTTCACATTTTCCAGCATGCAAGGCCAGATATAAGATATGAACTTCTTCAATGCTTCTTTTTCCGCTGGAAGGTCGTAGCTTTCTTTACAATGGTCGCATGACTTGAGACATTCCTCGTAAACACCTGTGTATAAGTTCCTCTTGTTCTCGTCTGGAACCAAAGAGGCAATTTTGTGCCCAAATTCGACATGTGCTTTTCCTCCTTCGGTATATCCTTCTTCTATTAAGCATGCGGCATAATTCTGGAAGAAATGACACTTCAGGTAGTAATAAGTACGCCAGGAGATAGTCAAGAATAGAACCATTTATAAAACTAATACATAGTCATTATTAAAAATAGTCATTATAACAATAATTTGTGAATTGTGGTGTAATAATAAACTGCGAATCTTTATTCATACCGTTTAAAGTTAATCAGTTTATTTGAAAATTGGTCATTAATATGACTACCATAGTCCCCAGTAGAATACTGGTTAGACCGAAATTACTCACATACTTCTGTTATGACTCAAAGACATGATCAAATGTTCCCTCAACGAAAACCTATGTCATTGATATATGATGCAATACACGGTCATATCTTTGATCATAGACATGATAACAGTAGCTGTAGATTTCTATACCAGAGAGTTCTTTTACAGTTAATATTGAATAACATTTTTAACTTTTGTTTAAATCCAGGACACCATTGTACTGCTTTATTCTATATTTATTTTGTGGCACGTGATATTTTTTAAATCTTGATCCCATTACACATTACATAGGAATTTATTTGAAAACCGTCACATCTCTGTCCAACCCTTAAGAGTTGGTATAAGTGCAACATGGTTTTACTTTCTCATACATGTAGTATATAGAAAATTTGGTAATTGTGAAAAAATTCGAAAATGAGAATTCGACAGAATTATCCGTTTTGGTTATCCCTGATTCAGAAAAAGTGGTTCTTGGCATATCGTATGTCCCTCTGTAGTTCTGTCCGTCTGTGCACAACTATTCTGAGTAAATGGATGAATCAATTTAATTCTTATTTCGTATTTACGGTAGAATTTCCTTGTTTCCGATGCATGTGCTCCAATTTAATTTTTATTTTAAAACAAAGAGTACTTCACATTAAGGTCAAAGTACTCCTTTGAATGTGTCTCAAAAACGGCTAAAACAATTCTTAAATTTTTTGTTCCTAAGGTTAGTATGCATTACATTTCTGTTTCAAGAAGCTTGAATAATATTTCGCAGTGTAAATGGACCAAGAAGACGTAGAATATACTTTTCATAAACTGATATTAAAGATATGACAATTTTAAAATACATAGGAAAACAGCAAACGCACTGCAGATAAGAAAATACATCAATTTCTGTCTACTACGAAATTACGACCAAATTAATTTTATTACATAATTTTACGATATTACATAATTACTTGTACACTTTTACGATATTTTTTGTCACTGTGTACTGCAGATGGAAAAACGTATATGAGATAGTATGAGCAATGGTTTTGCACCACTAGTTATTCATTAAAGAATGTCGTGATTCGTGTGAGTGATTCTGGAGTTTTCAGAGGACAAATATGTTTACAGATAGAAAGACAGACCGGAAAGAGAGTTTGGTTTTAAAACATTTACAGATAAGATTTGAATGTTCGTACGTGATTAGGAATAATACCTTGACCTGTGTTCAGAGGATTATTTGATGAAAGTGTCTATAAAATCAATCAGACATTCTGCCTTAAAACATTTTACGAATATCATTTACTCTTCATATCAAACACTGAGCGACTAAAGGATTAATTTGGTCGTAAATGGATAATGTTCACTTAAAACTTCTTGACGTGGCATTTTATTTATTTATATAAAGCTCTATTTTACTTCTATATTTTTTTAAATTTAAGATATCATTTTTTATATAATTTTTCTTTTATAATTCTTATTTGTTTTTTGTTATGTTTTTTTATCTTACTTAGTGTTTAATCTCAAATATACATTGTACTTAAGTCTGACGAAAAAGAAAATTGAAGAAAAAAGCTCTTACCAACTGGCCATCCGTCAGTGGCACTCGTTCGAAGATTGCAAAGGATACGAAGTCATCTGAAACAGAAAGTTATTCGTAAGGTATTGAAAGGGAAAATTACGAAATGCAATTCATTCTGTAGTCTTAGCAAGAATGTAAGCTTTACCAAATTACAAGTCCATCTAAAAGCAGTAATTATTTCTTAAGCGCATAACACTTTTTGTGATAGTTAAGATGTGAAAAAAATAATTAAAAATACTTGTAAACATAAAATTTTATCACATTAATTTAGAGAAACAAGAGTTATAACGGAAGATAATTTATCGTATGTTTCTGTTGCGAGATCGGAAAGGCAACTATATTGCAGTATGCTTTTCAAAACAAAAAAAATCTGGAGTGTACCCCACTTAACTTTCCAATTGGAATTCATACAAACAAGTCAATAATACTAAATAATCCATATTGCTATAAAACTTCCATACAAGAAACTATAATATAAAATAATTACTAAACTCGTAACATATTTAAAACATTACATACTACACTGCTTAAAACATTACATAGTTCACTACATTGCACAACCTTCCATAGTACACTGCTGAACAACATATCTGCAACTTCAAGTACAGCATTATTTTCCCCATTATAATCTTTGCGATTGCCTTATAGCCTGATTCAAAAAAGGCACCTTTCTTGTGTAATAAACTTTCACTTTACCTCCAAAACAGTGCGACATTTAGAAATGTGGTTTAGAAATCTACGCAGTTCTAACAGAAGAATCAAAATGCTTATATTCATTTCTCAAACTTTTGAGCTTGAAGAAACTGTAAGTGTAGCGCTGTTGGTAAATGAAGTCGGTATGAGCTGTCCCCAAATAGGCTTCTATTCCCAATGCATTCAAGGTCAAATCTCGAGTTTTGTTTGGATGCATCATTTTGTTTGTAGTTGTAACAAAACTCTTAACATAACACATACTTACGACATCGGACATCATTGCCAAAATTTGAAAATATGCTCTCCTAAAGCCAAGATCCCAAGAGACCTAGAGAACTTTTTTTCTGACAGATTGGAATACTAGGCCAATAAAATAAGATAGAAAAAGGGGGGTTGATAGAATAAATTCGGACAAAGCAGGATATCGTCTGAATACCTTCTTTTGGTCCCAAATAAATGGAATCTAAGATTGCACTACGTCAGGAGGTGTGCATAACTTTTGGCAGCCAAGAAAACACGAAATATTTGCACATTTTTTCAGTTTTTTTGGCTTCTATTTCGGAAACAAAGCATCGCACAGAAAAGTATATTCTTTCCAAAATTAAAAAGCATAAAACTTTGCGTACCTCAATCATTAAATTATATTGAGCGGTTTGCCCGCAATGGCCGATCAAAAATCACAAATTTTTTACATCTTAGCGGAAAAAGTTGTAACAGTCATTCTATTTGTGGAATTGAACATTTTATTTACCTGCACTATGTATTACAAGGAATGCGACTTCAATTTTTGAAGCATGTCACTAACTTTAATTTCAGCATTGCTTCATGAATCTTCAGCTTCAACAATACTTTTTCTATTAGTCGAATAGTTCTACATTCCGTATGACACTTTGCTACAATTTTATATGATTTACTAGGAGTAAATATAGAAAACTTATTACTCTCTACTTCGAAATATTTTGTTTGTTATGTCCAAATTATTTTAAATCTCATTCGAAATAATTTTTTTGTTTTGTCCCTTTTTTTCGCATTCCACTTCAGTCATACGCGGACAGTGAATAAGGAGCCTACAAATGAGTTTTGTAGATGATCTCAATGAACTCAACAAACATTACGTGTAGCTAGCACTCCAGGGTTAATATTTTTTGTTCCAGTATTTTTAATTACAAATGACATATTAGTTCCGTTGTATATATTTTGAACCGTTAGGAGATATACAGAGAGGAAAAGTACGGAATACAAAACCAAGGTTGAAGAACAAGGATTGAAGAAAGTTCACACATCACTCTTTCATCACTTCTATGATGACCGTGTGATCAATAAATATTTACCATTTCGAACGCGTAAGGAATAAGAGAATGCCATGATACAATAATACATCGATTCATTTACACATAAATTTGTATGTATTATAGCGAAATGAACTAAAGCGAAGCAAGATATAAAAACACTCCTACCTTTCGTCAAATCAGTCGCTTTTTCCAAACATTTCTTGTTCAGATCCACATAAAATTTGTAGGTTATCATAGCAGGCGGCTGAAACGAAGTTTTAGAATTTAAACACAAACAAAACTGTCACCCACTTTTCGCTTCAAGTTTTATATCAATATTTCATTTTATATCAAAATTTTCAAGTGTGTTTACGAGGATAAATTATTACAGTGAAAATTGTCGACTTACAGTAGGTATTTCTTTCTCAAATGCGCACTTGTATAAACCAAAAACTCTTTCTTCCGCCTCCGTATATTTATCGATTACTGAAAGAAAAAAAGAAAATTTAATATTTTTTTAGTTTCATGCGCACTATTTCTCGGGTAAAACAAATGCTAAAAAGAGGTGAACACAATATAAAGATTACAAAGGAATATTTAGTTCTAGAAAATCAAAAAATTGATTTTTAGAGTTTAAAGTTTGTCATTTATTTGGAGTTTAATAGATGTGGAGAGTTACCTCTAGATCGAAGAAAGACCGCTTCAGCGCTCTCTACACTAACACAAGAGAATTATTTGGAATGTCTGAGGCATGGAAATTGGAAAACGTAATCAATGGAATTTATTGAAATGGCAAAGGACTCTTCTTAAGTGTTATTGCAACTAAAATGCAAAGTATGGTGTTAATATTGATGAATTACAAGAGCAGAACAACAATTAAAATGGGCCGCTAATCAGTAGATGTAAATCTTCACTCGCATTATTGTTGAGCTGACAGATGGGTCCGCCAAGGTTGAATTTCGTCACATGAGGCGGACAATTCACTGAACGAATCAACGTGATCGAATCGTTGAAGCAAATTTATTTAATTTGTTTGAAGAATCTTGTTTGTAAGAACATTACCTAAAAATGACATGAAAACCACAAATTTAAGAGGTCTTAACTCCTCTTTGTTCATTAAGTATTCTGTATAAAGTGTGTTTTCCTCATGCTAGGATTTTAAAATTATTCTTAATTACGAACATATGTATAAACATTAAATTCTGTATTTTGGTAGGTTTTTCTCGTAGTATTTAATTTATATAAGTAAATTTAAAATCACTAAAGTAGAGTAATATGGGGATTAACATATGAATTTAGAATATTAGATAAGAACCCCGGGTAAGTGAGTGGAGAAAATGAGCTAAAAAAATCACACCTTTCGAACGCAGAAGTATTTTAATACTAGAGTGTCTAGTAAAAATTGTGTTAACTTTCATTTTAAATCCTGGACAACGTGGGGTACTTCCGCTAGTAATAAGAATAAATAGAACATTTCGGAGATATGAAAGAAAAATATTTGTTAATTTATTTGCTGAGAGTAAAATAAGAAAAACATCATTATAATAAAACGTCGAGAACCTTCTTTGTGAAACTTCACTTCATAATGAAAATAGTGCTACGGAGTAACCCTCGACTCCAAATAAGTGCACAATCAACATTTCTTATATGTATTGTTATATGATAGAGAGGATATTTTTATATTATTATTAAAGATTACGCGTCCTTTCCACACAGCAGAGTGGTGTTGTTTAACTTGTTGAATCCTATAACGTACACAAAGGATGGTCTAGGGAGTCCGGACCACTCGCCCCAGTTTACCTTAACAATGGAGTTATATTAAATATAAACATTTTGAATAAGAATAGAATACAATACTTCTTAATATATAATTTTATTTACATCTCAGACTGCCCCCTTTCAGCAAAATCCCAGATACTCCCTACTGAACCCTCGGAACAAGCACTTGAAATAAGAAGCTTTATGTCGAAATATTTTTCTCCGCGTGTTTTCTGATATTTCTTATCACGGAATGAACATGTTAATTTTCGAAACACATTACAACAATAAAATTCACGAGAGGACAAAGTAGAACACCACAACAGAAAAACGGTACACATGCTTACCTTCAGTGTTACAGTCTTTGATAATGCTTAAAGCCTTGTCGTAATCCTGCTTGGATTCCTCATCACCGTCAATCTTGGGCCAAACCGTTTTTGCGATCGACGGAATCATGTAACTTGCTATTTCGCCTTCGTCATTTATCTGGGAAGTAAAAAACTAATGTTATCAACGGTGCTCCGATCGGTATGCACTAAAAAGTTGTCAAATCTGCACTAAAATTTTTTGCACTAAGTAGTTGTATCTACGTCTGCTAAAACTGAAAGTAGAATGACTTTCCATTACAGAAAATATATTGTTAAAATAGGCAAGTCAACGACCCTAGTCAAAGATTTAAAATTCTAAAAACCTTAACATAATACACTACATTTAAAACATGAACATAAAAAACATGTGCCAGACTCCCTTAAGTGAAAGACTACAACATACTTACTGCCACAGTTAGGAGATGAGAGGGAGTGCCTTATATGGTCAAGAAATAACTAAAATGTAGAGAAGCCCAAAGAAATTGCATTGTAAAAGACACACGGAGGAAAGAGGTATTATTTAGAAAACATGGGTCATAAATCTGTGGTAAATTATTAGTATCATTTTGTACATTATATGAACATTTGTACATAAAAAAGTGCAAGAGTAAATAGGGTTAGTTAAATAATAGCAATGATCTCGTTCATAGAGTGTAAGGTATATTTAAATAAAAAAAACGGAATAATTCTCACTGATAACAGTAATATACAATTAAGTTCAAAAAGACAAAGCAGACGAAAATTGGTTAAGTCAGGAATTAATAAGGACTATTAAAATTGAATTAAAATATGGTCTCACATGCAAGAAGTTGATTCTTCAATGCCACAGAAAGTGAGGAAAAATATAAGCAAAACATGAAAAATCCAAACCGTCTTATGATATATTATATTAACACTAAATATTATAATAATTATTATAAAGTATTTTAACAAAACACTCTGTGGATGTTTTATTTAAATGATTTAAAAAATTTCACAACTTCAAAGTCCCACGAAAAAAGTTAAATTCAAAATATAGGAAAACAGTTATTTGAAAACACAATGTAAAGAAAGTCAAGATTTTATTGAAGATTTAAAACATGAATTTGCTTAAAATACTCAAACTCTATTAGTTTTTTCGTAAAAATATCAAGTAGACTAATCACAAATATTCGAGTTTATTTCTCTTGAAAAATTTATTTTATGTGGGATGACCTTGTGAACAGCAAGGTCGCTACCACCTGAGCCATTGGAGCTGACAAAAAATGTATTTTGAACAGCAAAAAAGAAACGTAAAAAGGAGTAATAGTGCGTGGAAGACACTATTGTACATTCACTTTTAAGACAGCATGGGAGAGTCTCATACCTGTGGAAAATAGGAGAAAAATTACGTTCGTAATAAAGTCCCTAGAATGTGTATACAACTAAACCAATAATTCAATGTAAAGATTGACAGAGATATATAAAAGAACAAAGTAATGATTAATGTGTATTGAAAAAGATACTTGCATTTCAAACATTAACTATATGAAACTTATCAAGATTTTTGCCATTCATACTTTTTTCAATGAAATACTCCAAAATGTTGCTTTAAAGTAGAAATATCTTAAGTTATAATGTTTTACGATATAAAATTCTTTATTCATGAATAAAATAACATCAATATATTTGCAACATTAAAACCTCTCCACGAGGGTTAATTTATTATCCAAGAATGGCAACTGATACGTTGAGGATTCCTCTAGGCTTAAGCTAACTATTTGTTACATGTGTTTCACGCATCATTTATTTTATGAATCTGTATTTCATTCCAATATATGAGATAAGATCCCATTTTTCCACTGCGCATTCCATACTTGCATACATCTCACGACGGGGTGCTCTAGAGGACAGCTATTCAAAATGACGATTTGAGAGAAAAAATTGGGAAGGGGAGATGTAATGATGCCCAAGGAGGAGAACCCCTAAAGAATACGAATCTTTCGATTCGGCCGAGCGGAAACCGAACTTGTTCTTTCCCGCTCAGCAATACTTTGGACGCGGAGACAATACGACAAAACCTCTCTTAACCTGTCTGGTCCGGACCGGGATCTTGGTCGGATGCCCGCTTGGCCGGTTGATCCGAGATTCCCCGTGAAAAATCAATTGTCGTTTAAAAAAGCCTACAAATTCATCATGTCAACACAAATAAACAAGCAAATCGCCCCTCCGGTGGTTCAGGTGGTAGAGATCTCGCTCTTCACCAAGTCATCCCGGTTTCAATTCCCGGTGGTTTCAGAAAAAATATGTAGCTTTTCACATTAATGTCCCAGTTCATATACCGGTGACTACTGAAAAGCAAACTCTCCTTCCTCTACCCACCTCCTACCCACCTCAGCATCTATAACGCTATTACTAACAACTACTACTAACGACGCTCTACATAAGCCAAGTTGCTTGTACACCCAGTAAACCGGTCCATCTAGGAATAGGCCTACCACCCACTTCCTCCCTTCTATCGCACCATGTAGATAAGTTTCATTAGCACGCTACATATCCCATTCACAAATACTGCAATAGAAACAAGTAAATCAGACGTTCGTTTTATTGTACTGTATGTACAGTACTAGAATTATAAATCGGCTTCAGGAAATATTCTATGTCCNTTCAGGAAAAATTCTAAGTCCCTAAATTTATAATTCCAGTACTGTACATACATAAACGAACACAAGGAAAAAAAAGAAGAATAAAGGATTCATAGAAAAATGGACTTGAAAACTAGAAGGGAATCAAACTGTCGAACTCCCTCCCCTTCACTCGTTTGCACCCCAAAAAAGAAAACACTTAAAACATTGCACACGTAACGTTGCCTAAATGTTCCGTCAAACAATCAATGTCTGAGCTACTACCCACCAGCTATTATACGCTGAAACAGAGGGGTAAAATACAGTTTCACGAGATAGACCGGTTAATCCGAGGACCGGATAAGAGAAATTCTACTGTACCGCGTGGCCATAGCGGTCTTTTAATTAGGAAACTATGATTCGACCTCCCATGTTTCATTTAATAAAATACTTTTATTGGCTAAAATGCACGAACGGCAGGGAGAGGCAAACTGCTTATTTTCTACTCAAAAGTAATTTACTTACAAGTTTATATTTTACTTACCAAATTTCCTCCTTTATAAAAGCAGGCCACCCATTTCTGTAAAAAGAAATAACAGTTGCTAACATTTAACGATATATGTTCATTGCAAATACTTATTAATACTACTCAAACTATAAATAATATAGATAATAATTCGTTTATTGCATCGTCAACAGCCGGGTGGATGTCATATACGGACTTGGGAGTCGATGGACAGTACCCCTGTTGCCAGAGCAACAGTTCCCGTGTTCGAGTCCCGGTCTGTCGCAATTTTCACCTCGCTGTTGACGATGAAAAAACTCCACCACGAGTAGGTACTCAGAAGCTGCGAGTTAAAATACATTTATTGTTAAAAGAGAAGTTACCAACTGCGTCTGACAACGTGAAGTGCAATGAACCACATACTACTTTGCAATAATTTTCATTTGTTTCATCAGTATGAAATGGAACATGGCAGGATTAGGGCTTTTTTACACCTAGACAGTAAAATGAGAAGAAGAATATAGAGGGAAACAATCACTTTTTGAAAGGAAGATGCAAGACAATAAGAGATGACAGAAACCCTCGTAAGAACCATATGTTATGGACTAGGTATTTTAGAAAACTACGCAACGAAATAGTCGTTAATAATCGAAAGTAAAAATCTTGTGCTTCCCCTCTTACGTTCGATCTAAACAGAATGCAAAAAAAAAAAAAAAAAAAAAAAGTGCACAAATTAATAGAATTGTTCTATACAAAGAAACTTCTTTTTATTAATAAATATAAATATTTTTTTTATAAACAAGCAGGTACAAATTACGTGCGACCACGTGGAGGACAATAAAACTCATTTCCTCCCCAGAAACAAGCAACGGACCATCCCACTACTTCCTATGAAAAGCCCTATCGCAGAGGCGGATTGAAAATTTCAACACATTCCTTAGATAAGATTAAAAATAACATCAACATAATGCAAACATATGATATACATGGAACAATAATATTTTTTAAAGTAATTTTTGCAAACCCAATGATGATGATGTAAAGGAGATTTTCTACGCTGAATTAGAGAGAGTCATCGACACTATACCATCATATGACATGAGAGTCATATTGGGGGATTTCAATGCCCAGGTGGGCAAGGAAAGGTATGTGCTACCAGCATGTGGACCGTATATCATACACGAAAATGCTAACAATAACGGAAGAAGGTTAGTGGATCTAGCCAGTGGTAAAAACCTTGCGGTCTCAGATACATGGTATCCACACAAAAGATGTCACAAGGGGACTTGGAGATCACCTGACAGCCGATATTTGAGTCAGATAGATCATGTAGTGGTAGACAGGAGACACTGTAAGAATATAAATGATGTAAGAAGTATGAGGGGAGCAAAGATAGAAACGGACCATTTTCTAGTAAGGGCCAAAGTTAATTTGAAAGTTAGTAAGACACCAAAAATAAAGAAAAGTGAAATGGGGAAATGGGATGTTAAAAAATTAGAAAATAAGGAATACAAGGAGAAATATTGTAAAGAGCTAGAAAATGCACTCCTGAAAATCAATGAGAATGATTCAAATGTAGAAAAGGTGTGGAAAAATGTAAGAGGAAGCATAGTAGAGATATCGGGGAAGGTGCTAGGGAAGGAGGGAAGACCGAAAAGAAATGAGTGGTTTGATGAAGAATGTGGAAAGGCTCTCCATGAAAGGAATATGGCGTGTGAAAAGTACAGGAGAAGACCGACAAGACAAAACGAACAAACATATAAAGGAAAAAGAAAGGAGTGTAACAAGCTGTATAGGAAGAAAAAGAGACAAATGTGGGATAGTAAGATGGAAAATATTAAGGAAAAGTACAATTGCGGAGAAGCTAGAGAATGGTACAGGGAAGTCAAATACATCAAGAATGGATTCAAACCTAGAGCAGTAATCATTAGAGCGCATAATGGAACAATTCTAACGGAGGGAAACAAAATTTCGAGTAGATGGGCAGAGTACTACGCGAATCATTTTCAGTACAAAGAGGATGGAAGTATGAGGGGATATGAGAAACATGGGGAATACCAAACAGCGGAACCAGACGTAGCTCCACCATCGGTACAAGAAATTAAAAAAGCTGTAGCAAGCTTGAATAGTGGTAAAGCGCCAGGATGCGATGGAATTCAGAGTGAATTATATAAATGTGGTGGGGATGCGATGATGAAAATTATGCACCAACTGATTACGAAAGTTTGGGAAATGGAAGTAATACCGAGGGAATGGAAATGTGGAATTATTAATCCAATACACAAAAAAGGGGATGAAACGTTGTGTGACAATTATAGAGCCATCACCTTACTCTGCACAGGCTACAAAGTGTTGTCTAAAATAGTGTGTTATAGACTCAAACCATATGTAGATGAGCTGATTGGAGAGTATCAGTGTGGATTTCGGTCGGATAGATCAACAATAGACCAGATATGTATTATGAGACAGACATTGGACAAATGTTGGGAAAGAAATATTACTACACACCATCTATTTCTCGATTTTACGTCCGCCTACGACTGTATTTGGAGAGAAGAAATGTGGGATCAGATGCATGAGATGGGAATACCTAAAAAGTTGGTAGGGATGTGCAGGCTAATGAATGAAGAGAACCAGTTTAAAGTTAAAACAGGTGTAAACATATCGGAAGAAATAAGCCTTGAAAGAGGATTTAGACAACGAGATAGTTTAGATAGTGATGTTGATTAATGTAGCATTGGAAATAGCGTTTCGTAAGGCTGGAATAGACTACCGTGGGAACATTCTGTATAGAACACACCAAATACTAGCGTTTGCGGATGATATAGTGATATCAGGGAGGAGAGTGGAGAATGTGAAGGAAAAATTCATCTAGTTGGAAGAATTTACCTCTAGGCTTGGTCTGAAAGTAAATGAAGCAAAAACAAAATTTATGACAATCTCCAGAAGGAAAAATATCAAAGATACCAAAATTATCATTGGTAAACATAAATTTGATGTAGTACAAAAATTTATTTATCCGGGAACGTTGCATACAGCTAGAAATGAAATAAATATGGAGATAGATAGAAGAATTACAAATGCTAATAAAGCATATTTTGCTCTACTTCCATTAATTAAAAACCATATCGTGTCACGCCAAACCAAAATTAGGATATACAAAACACTAATAA
Source organism: Laupala kohalensis (assembly GCA_002313205.1). NCBI lineage: Eukaryota > Metazoa > Arthropoda > Insecta > Orthoptera > Trigonidiidae > Laupala > Laupala kohalensis. The sequence continues at coordinate 26,714 of NNCF01130319.1, read as the reverse complement.
GACCGGTGATTATGTATGGTGCTGAGACATGGACATTAACAAAAGGGGTATGTAAAAGATTGAAAATCTTTGAAAGGAAAATTCTCAGGAGAATCCATGGAGGGGATAAGGACAATGGTCAGTGGAGAGTACGGTATAATAACAAAAAAGCGCAGTTGTAACAGGATACTGACGTTGGCACGTACATAAGAGTAAGTAGATTGAAATGGCTGGGTTATGTTAATAGGATGGATGAGAGCAGAACTGTAAAGTTGGTGGTAAATGGCCAACTGGATGGAGTGAGGACAAGAGGAAGACCAAGAAGTAGATGGGGGGATTGTGTGGAGGAAGATTTGAAGAAAGCCAGGATTATTAACTGAAAGTTGGCGTCAAAAGACAGGGAAAAATGGAGGAGGCTTGTCGAGGAGGCGAAGGTCCATTTGGGACTGTAGAG
>NNCF01130319.1:3270-25054 GCA_002313205.1 Laupala kohalensis | reverse complement strand
AAATGTGTTTTACTTAAAAAGAAAAAAATATTATATACAACTGGAAATAAAACATATTGATCAGAAAAGAATTCCAAATATAGAAAAAAAATCAGAAAATTTAAAAGCTCGAGGTTTTTTTAAGAAAATTTAAAGTAGTATTAGTAATTATGACTCGGCGCTGTTTATTTTATTATATAATGAACTCACCCAGGCAACTTTTCTGTCAGGATCATCAGACTCTTCGAGAACTTTTGGATTCATCGCCCCGAACAATCTAAACCATTCTGAAAAGAAGATATGTTATTAGTGAAGCGGCGAATGGCACAGAATTCGTTGCGTTGTGATTCGGAACAGTCGCAATTGCCCACAACAAATATTTGGGAGAGAGCTATTAATATTTTAATCTCCTTCTTTCCATCCGGTGGCTCAGATCTAGCACGCTTGCTCACCGCTGAATCACTACGGATTCAATTCCCCGGAGGGTCAGGAAAAAAATTGTAGCTTTTCACTGCCGTGTCCCATTTCATGTGTAGCTGTGACAACTGGAAAGAGAACCCTCTTCCTCGTATCCACCTTCTACAACTCCCAGTATCACTAACTCTCGCTATTACCAACTACTCCCGTTAACACAACGTGGGCCAACCTAACCTAACCTAACCTAACCTAACCAGCCCACCAACCAACAATAATAGTACAGACTACCCATCTCCTACCTCAGATCCTCCAATGTACATAAGCTTCAATAGCACGCTGCATTTCCCATTGACCAATACTATAATTTTAAAAAAATCTTCTTCCGAAGAAAAGGATATGAAAGAACAATACCTTAAAAACGCTAGTGACTGGAAATTATTCATTTACTTCCAACCCTAGCAACAATTTACGTCTTTCTATGTTTGTGGACGTAAGTCCAACGCTTCAATACCGTGCTCCAACAACAATTTTTTCGATTTCATATTCAAATGTTTAAAAAAAAATTATAATCCCTTTTTTTGTATTCTCGTTTCGGCCAACTTTGGACCCCGATAACGAGTGCTAGTAAGGCTCAGTTTGTGAGTTTACTCACAAGACACATCGTGAATTTGGGATGGGAGGAACAGCGTCTAGACAGGATCCAGATTGCTGTATCCGGATTACAACTGCGGTTGTTAGCCCCAGAGGGTGAACTGTTCATACTTTTCATATTTAAACTGAGACATGGAAATGAAGAGCTACAAATTTTATCTTGCCCGGGAAGACTTGGCGACGAGCAATCACGCTGATTTCGTGGCCACGACGGGGCTTTACAATCTCTTTATAAATATGAGAATTTAGAAAAATGACATTTGAATGAATTCCGATCCTGGTGTTATTCGGGTTTGGGTATCTTTCATTTTCGTCACTTTTTGTCCCCCTCCTCATTTTTTGTCCCTCTTTTTTGTCCCCCTGCTCAATGTTTTGATGTATGTTTTGAGACATGTTTTGGAATGTAATTCAGAAGGGTTTTTGGTGGGTATGGTTAAGTCATTCGGCGAGTCCCACACGTGGGGAAAGACATTCTGGCTCTCCTTAGTGTGTAACTGCATTTTCCCTACAAAATTTTAGTGCTCTAATGGCCTAGATGTCGACGAGCCGTAACGCCCCTCAAACAAATTGAAAATTTATTTAACATTGATATTTTGTATAAAGGGCGACCCGTGGCGCAGTGTGTAACGCGCTCGCCTTCTACCTCTGGGGACGCCGGTTCAAACCCGGTCCGATCCAAGTAGAATCCGAGGTGGTGGACGGAGCGGTGCTCGCGGCAGGTTTTCTCGGGGTTCTCCCGTTTCCCCTGCCTATCATTCCACCACAACATTCACTCATAATCATTCACACCCATTTCACTTCATAAATCACCGCTTCAGGGGAGGTGCGTCAGGAAGGGCATCCGGCACCATGAATATTCCCCAGCCAAAAATCCTAAGAAGCATCATATCCATCCCCATTTGAGCCGACCCCACATTAAGTGGGAAAAAGGCTAGGAAGAAGAAGATTTTGTATAAAGTGCACAGCTTTTAAAATTTAATGCATGAGAAATGTTGACTATATTCTTATGAATCCATATTGTAATGGCGTCTGTAGAATTATAATTATTGAATAATGTGACCTCATTTCACTGACTGGTTTATTAACTATGAAAGAGACAGCACAAAATTTCGACACATCACTGCCTGATGGTGGCCCACTGTGTTGGGTCGAAACGATGTGCTGTCTCTTCAACCCGTTCTAATATATGAATTCGTAACGCGAAATTGTGTCTGACTGTTCGTTACCTGATCACGACTAAACCACTAAACCGATCGTGATGAAATATCGCAAAGAGCTAGTTTAGATGTAAAATAAATAAAATTGAAAAGTAATTTTAGATGTCCAGTAAGAGCATAGGTTAACTTTTATTTTTTAAATGAACGATAAGAAAGATAGAAATGGTTTTAGACGATAAATGTTGATAAAAATGGGGAAAAAGAGTGTTATGTTTGCTTACGCTGCCAAAACGGTTCGAGATAGCTGGCAACTATGAATGGCAATATTGTTTAAAGTGTTCTACAAAAAAAGGCTGCGACAGCATTTGTCCATCTACAAAATATAACCTAAATTATCGATAAAATGTTATGAAAAATAGAAGTGTTAAAATACTTCTATTTAAGTAAGTAATTTAAGAAGAAGGAAATTATTCATCATCAAATTTAATGGATTATTTGTTTTGTGCATGTAACAAAGATAAATGTCTTTAAATCGTACGATTTTGACGAATAGTGCGGAATTGTACAAGAATTTTAATAAAATGGTGATGCGGTATCATTCTTCGGAACCGAAAATTCGACCGGCGCGATTCCCGCGAGATGGTATCGGTATACAGTGAAGTAGTGAGGTAAATTTGAATTATCATGAATTTGAAAAATTCGGTCGCTGTACACATTTAAAAAAGCAATTATATGGGTTTTTTGATCTTGAAATATAGATAGGGTTTTTTTTTGGTAAGTAAAAGAATATTGGTTTAAGAAAAATCCCAGGCAACGACGGATAAACAGCTAGTGAAATAGGTTGTTTTATTCAATAATTACATTCATACGATTTCAGAAATTGAAACAACGCCATTTGAATGCATTCCTCAATTTATATGTAGACTCCAGAGCTAAATTGAATGGACANGAAACAACGCCATTTGAATGCATTCCTCAATTTATATGTAGACTCCAGTGCTAAATTGAATGGACAAATATATATTACTTACCATCGCTAATATTGGTTTCAGGTTCCTTCCAGCATCGAACACTGATGTCCGCTGACATTTCAACCATTATCTGAATCTGCAAGTTCATACTCATGATTCTATTTAAACATTTAGCTTAAATTAAATTAACCATATATACCCACAAAAATTAGGTACGAAGGAAAGCACAAAAATTGTGACAACATTTTCACAGTTGCATAAATTATCTCTGTAAGCCCGGGTTTTCCTCCGGGTAGTGGCGGATTATCCATAGGTACATATGTCATTGTATTCTCTTATTATTAATCTCTCATTTTTACTGCACATTATATCTGCGATGAATTTTGGAACATTAAATGGATGACAGTACGTATTAATTAAGTAATTTCTCTTATAAATATTAAATCCGCCAGTTCTTGGGCCCTAGATCGGAATTGATGTGATGACCCCTCGCATGTTTCCGGAAAGTTACTTAGATTATTACCTCCCACGTGGTCATATGCTGTTTGCATGTGCTTTTTGACAATAAAGTATATATTTGTATTTAAAAATAAGATTAGGGTGCGATTAATGTTTTTACGGACATTTGAACAATGAAATAGTATATCTGAGATTTGCTGTTGAGAGAGATCAGCTAGCATCCGGTTTTTACTCCAGACTTTTGCAAGGTTTTTATAGTACAAGTTTTCATATCTTTCTCGAAAACTATAGCGATTGACATTGTGGATAGCCTGGATGAAATCGCGACGTGTGGTGCATGTGTAGAAACCATGACGTAAAAAGCAACCGTAATTCGAAATTACAATATTATAATGGTTTGATATTACTTACTTATTTAGGGTCTAGTTTGTTTTGATCTGTGTGTATCTGTGTTTTCAATCCTTTCCTCATATTCGCTCACCTCGCGACTTGTGGAATACCATAGATATCATCTTCAAAGACCAAATCGAACCCTAATCCATTTAGTACCTTTAAAAAGTATCAATATTGCCTCGTTAAGAGATAAATTAGGAAGATTCCATAACCTCGCGGATTTTTTATCCCTGTCTAACAAATTTTCAGAGGAGCACGGAAGATGCCTGTTTACGTAATATTTTCTGTCATCTGCTCAATATTAACCTTAATTATTTATACAGTAAGAAGGCATAGGAAGGAAATTTACGAGCAATATGAAATGTATGAAATAAAAGTCAATTTGTTCATTCAATTTAGTTCTGATTCTCCTTATTATTTAATTTAATAAGAAATGTTTTGAATTTGAATGTTTCACCACTTTTTCATTAATCTGTCATGTGAAACATCACTGTCCACGATGAATGCATTACGTTCTTAATACTTCGTATGCCGTTCCTCGATATTACGGAGTTTTGCACAGCGTATCTGCGAGTTATCATATACGTTACCCACATCCTAGTTGCTTCTGCGCATGCTCAGATGTTAGTGGTACACTAACGCTCCTATCGTAGTACATTACAACACATCTCTTACCGTATCATGTTAGTGGTACGCTAGTGAGCGAAATAATGCAAGATTCTGATATTGATTTAAGGTTATGTTATGGTCTAAGAGAGATTTGTTGGTTGTGTGTGCCGTATGATAACGTTCTGGTGTACTCACAGTACAGTTTACTTGTGNTTACGGAGTTTTGCACAGCGTATCTGCGAGTTATCATATACGTTACCCACATCCTAGTTGCTTCTGCGCATGCTCAGATGTTAGTGGTACACTAACGCTCCTATCGTAGTACATTACAACACATCTCTTACCGTATCATGTTAGTGGTACGCTAGTGAGCGAAATAATGCAAGATTCTGATATCGATTTAAGGTTATGTTATGGTCTAAGAGAGATTTGTTGGTTGTGTGTGCCGTATGAAAACGTTCTGGTGTACTCACAGTACAGTTTACTTGTGTACGCTAGCATAGAAGTAGTTTGTTTGGGTTTACAATTTTAGTACAATTTGATTGGAAGGTACGTTTGATCTATCCTACCAGCAATGTTGTATGTAACGCTTCTGTTATCTTTCTTTTCCATCCTTTTTCCTCAATTTTTATTTCTTAGTTTCGATTACAATGTCTTTTTCTCATCTTATTATGAAACGTAGTTTCCATTTTTGTTCTATCTAATGTTCCGCTCGATGCAGATATGAAAAAAATACACTCACACATCGCGAGTCATTACACTAGAGTTGTGAAATGCGGATGCGCCACATTTACACGGTGTCCCGGCCATCACAAACGAAACCCATTGAGGAAGCGAGTACTAAATACTAAAAAAAATCAATCCAAAAAAAACGTCTTTGAATTAAACTAATAACGAAATGGACTCCTCCGCAATACATAGGACATATACAAGCGACTTAAACATTATAAAAGTTGCAGAACAAAATAGGTGAAAAACCTATATACCCACGCAGAAATCACCGACGTTGAGCAGACTTTCTACGTATTTCGACGTGATGTCGAAGGATGACGTCCAATAAACTCCGTTATACGACGTTGAGACGACCCCCTTATACGACGTTGAAATTATTATATAACTATAATTATAATTACGCATGGGTCTCCCCTCCCGTTTAATTGTGGTCCATTTATCTTTGGTCGCGACCCTTTGGGCTGAACCACATTCGCAATTTCGACGTTTTGTCTTTCACTGCCATCTGGTAGTGGAAGCTGTAACACTACTTGGGCTTACTTACTATTTTAAGTGTTTACTACTCACGGTACGAATACTACAACACAGCAATACAGGAGGATAAAAATGGAGCTTATTCGGCCATGTTGCAGAATCTCAGTGGTAGCGTCTTCGCTTTAAGATGCAACGGACCGAAGATCAACCCACGCCGCAGTCTGGTGCCTAAAGTCGGAGGATATACAACGTCGTTCTTATAGGAATGTATGTTATACACCTTAGAGAATATGATTGAACACGGTAAGACGATGGATAATATCTATAAAAGTTGTAATTAAATGATAATTCACCATCGTTAAAAACGTCGTGTATAGATAAGACAACGTTCTTCGACGTTACATGCTTACGCGTTCGCAACGTCTTCACGGCGTTCTTTCTTGGACGACGATGTAACGACGTAGTTACGACTGGAAATTTCTGCGTGGTTATATAATTATTCTGATTACCCGGCGTTGCTCGGGAGTTTTTTAAAACTAATTTTTCTGTACTCAGGAAAATATAAAATATTTCTGTATTGTACGATCAAAATACATTTACTCAATGGTTTCTAAACACATGTACAGCATCCTTATTTTTCAAATTCATAATAATACAAATTGAATACAAAACTCGACTGTATGCACTACACCATCTCGCTAGAGCGGCGCCTCTCAATTTTCCGCTTCCGAGGCATAATGCAGATGCACCATTTCCTTAATTTAATAAATTTAACGATTAAAAAAAAACGTTTTTTATCTGTTATATACATAAAAGAAATAATCCATTAAAATATATGATAATTGATTTTTCCCCTTTAATACTCTCTTAAATTGTTATTTTTTTAACTCTACCATTTTTATAACTGTATTTCGAGAATTTAGGTTAAATTATGTACATATGTTGTCGCCGGCTTTTGTGTAGAACCCTGTGAGCCAAACAATATTGTCATTCATAGTTGTCACCTATCTCTAACCGTTTCGAGAGCGTAAGCAAATATAACTCTAATTTCTTTCCGATTTTATGGACATTTATTGTCTAAAATCTTTCTTAATCTTCTTATAACGCAACTTAAAAATAAAAGTTATCCTATGTTTATCCTGGACACTAAACTATCTCGTTGCCTAATTTCATCACGATCGGTTCAGTGATGTAGTCGTGATCAGGTAGCATAGAGACAGACACTCTCTCACGTCACGTATTTATATAGTATGGATTGATTATGAAGCGGATCTGTGTAGAGGATATTCTTGATAATAAATCTCACCTGCGCATTAATCCCAGCCACAAAAGCGACGAGGGCTATCACTACACAGAGGCCTGTCATGATGACAGGACACACAACGACAGTCGAGCGAGACTACAAGGAAAATACGAACAACCTTTAATAGAGGTATCATAATAGAAAGAGAGTAAGGATGAAGGATGCATTGTGATAGAGAGGTCCAGCAGGAAGTGGATGAAAAAACAGGAAGTGAATATTTCACGAACGCTACGATTTCATCTCAAGGTTTCAGAATCAACTCGATAATTTCCATTTCAAATCTACGACTGTTTCCAAGCTAATAGAGGAATTTTACCGAATGGACATCTCTTGTTCCATCCGAGTTGCATGCAGACGATAAGAAGAGTAGAAAGTGACGTAAGGTATTTATAAAAGCGGATGAATTGTTTACATAATCTCTAAGTATGAGCAAACATTCATACTTTGGGTTTTTTTCGATCGGAATAAGCCAATAAAGAAATTTATTCTTTGCTTTTTAGTGCATTACTAATAAAAGCGTTTTCTTATTTTTTAAGTATTAAATCATTTTCAAAATTTTAGTCTCAAACGAACTCTCATCCTAAGTATTTAAATTTTAAATTTTTAAGAGAGTAGTTTGAATAACTCCGTATCACCCCTACCCAAAGGATATTCTCCCCTCATTGGAACATACTTCACAACTATCACAATACTCTGAGTCTGTTCTCGCGAAGACTGCTGTCGCTCTAATGAGAATTTGAAACTGATACTGATATCACACTAACCACCGTCGCCCTGCCGTTCCGATGCACCTCCGCACACAGGTCGCTTCCATCAGCAAAGGGGGGGGGATGACGTCATCAATGCCTCATAGGGCATGCAGTTCCAGCTGGTCACGGCATGTGCTGCAAGTTTCGCCTTATTTGGAAACCGGATTTTTTAATATTTTAAAAGTTAGACAATGTACGAAAACGGTGTAATTAATCATAAATCCATAGTAACTCAAAGATGTTATCATTTCCAATATCTCAATCACCGTCATAAGACCGTTGGCCGCATGTAGCATTAATCTCGGATCAGTGGATACCCCTGATCGCACCAAACAAATAGGACCATGAGCCACCTTTTCCTTTATACTCTTCAAAAACGAGCAAAAAGCAATGGAAACGCGGAACATTAAACACCAATTTCACACGTTTTTGTCTTCGTATTAAATCAAAATTTTATAATTTAAGGACGTTTTTTTAATTTTTGTTAAATGCTCAAAAGACATAAATCATTAAATTTGATGATGGTCCATTTTTTCCCCGCTTAAATTACTCTTAAATAAAAGTATTTTAACACTTCCATTTTTAATAACGCTTTATCGATAATTTAAGTTAATTTTTGTTGATAGACATATGCTGTCGCAGACTTTTTGGTTGAACTCTTTGAGGCAAACAATATTGCTATTCATAGTTGTCACCTATATCTAACCGTTTAGGAAGCGTATGCAAGTATAACTCTTTTTCCCGATTTCATGGACATTTAATTAAAAAACAACATTTCCACCATTTTTATAACACATCTAAAAAAATTAAAGTTAGCGTACGTCCATCGTGGACATGTAAACTATCTCCATGCCAATTTTCATCACGTGTTCAGTAGTTTTGTCTTGATGAAATAGCAAACAGACAGGCACACTTCCGCGTTACGCATTTATATATAAGTACGGATACAAGTATGTATGTATTTTTTTAAATACATACATGTAATTTTTAAATTTAAATTTAAAAATTTAATAGTAAATCGAACAACCGGATGAAAGCCATGAGGATTTTTGTTAAAAATTACTCGTCAACTTCTGAAAATCGCGAAGAAAATGTTTCTCTACTAAACGATGGCAAAATCGTATCAAATCCTCAGGACATTGCAAATTTGTTTAATTCTTACTTTTCAGAAGTAGGTAAAATAACGAACTCAATATTTCCAAATCAATGTCCTCCAATTATATCCACTTACGTACCCAATTCTATGTACACTTCCGAAACCAACGCCAATGAAGCCAATGAAATCATCAGCTCATTAAAAAACAAATTTTCAACAGGCATATATGATATACCCCAGATTATACTTAAATTTTCGTCCCACGCTATATTAAACCCACTCATAAATATTTTTAATAGTTCTTTATCGGAAGGAGTGTTTCCTAACATATTTTAGAGAGCTAGAGTGAAACCTTTACACAAGAAAGGAAACAAACTTAATATTGAAAATTACCGACCAATATCTCTATTATCCACTTTCTCAACAATCCTAGAAAAATTGTTCTATAAGCGTCTTCTAGACTTTTAATAAAAAAATAAAATTTTCTCTGACGATCAACACGGTTTTAGAAAATCCTTTTCCACTACAAGCTTCATATTTCCTTTCTTAAACGATGTTACCAAGTTAAACGATATGTATTCTTGACCGTGGAGAAAATCCTCAGGGTGTTTTCCTTGACGAACCAAAGCATTCGATATCATCGATCACGAAATTCTCCTTTCCAAATTGCATTCTTTAGGCATTTGTGGACTTCCACATCAATGGTTAACTTCTTATTTAAAAGATAGATATCAACAGGTAGAAATATCCCATACTAAAAATAAAATACTTGAGCGTTGTCTTTCAGAAACAAAGCCACTTACTTGCGGAGTACCCCAAGGTTCAATTCTCGGACCTATACTCTTTTTATTGTATGTGAACGACATGTAATCATCCACATACGATTGCAAAATGGCTCTTTTTGCTGATGACACTAATTTACTATGTAAACACGCCAACGCTCAAAAAGTTTTGTCTAACCTTTCGACATGGTACCATGCAAATCGTGTCATTGTAAACACTGACAAAACAGTGTCTGTGTCATTTCACAATAGTATCACAAACTCTGTACCCCAGGTTTCTCTTTCTTTAAACGGAACACAATTAAAAACTGTTACGAATACAAAATTCTTAGGTCTCTATATGCAAGACAACCTCAAATGGAATTGTCACGTTGATAATCTTAATTCCCAGTTAAGCAAATTGTGTTACGCATTCGGAATATTACTTAACTCAATTAGTCCACGTATATCCCGTTGCGTATATTTGGCAAACGTTTACTCCCATTTACGTTACGGCCACAGACTATGGTTACGGCTTTACTTTCCGTGGCAATTCCGGTCAGAGTATTCAAACTTTCAGAATTCAGAAGAGGATTGTTTGCATAATTTGTAAATCACACCCCCGAAACTCTTGTAAACGTTTATTCAAGGAATTAAATATCTTAACACTTCCCTGCATTTATATTTATGAAACCGTCGTGTTTGTTAAGCCCGAATTACTGAAGTGCCACCCTTGCTTTTTATGAAACAGTCTCGTTCACGAACACTATACACGCAATAGTAGTAATATTCATCGCCCTAGAGTGTCAACCACTCTTTGCCAAAAGGGACCATATCATTCAGGAATCGTTCTATATAATTCCCTGCCCAAGAATATAAAAGACATTATGAAATTGAATATCTTCAAATCCGCGGTTAAAAACTACCTCCTGCACCAGTGCTTCTACACAGTAAAAGAATTTATTGATTTTAACAAAAGTTAAATATCGTCATGTACTTTATCACGCCATTGCTGTAGTACTTTTTAAATAACTTATAATAATTTCAAAAACTATTTTCTTGCATGATTGTGTTGTCTTATGGCTCATATTAATTTAGTTTTGTGTGTACTCATCTTTGGCACGGTTGTGTACATTAATTCTATAACCCCATCCTGGCCAGGGTTTTTCTCTGGTTTTCCTTCCGGTAGAGGCGGATTTCTTATACAGGTTCTTTAGGCTTTGTCTATGGGCGTGTTTATTGTAACAATAAATCGTGACTCAGAATAATCTATCTTTCGATAGTAATTTGAACATGTAATATAAATTTTTTGTGTAAAGTTACAAACATGTTGACATTCTATTAGTATTATAACTCCCAGCTACCTTTTTATCTTTTCTAGGAGTTTTTGCTGAAATTTCTGAATTTCTCCTCTGCCTTAGGGTCCTTTATCGGAATTGATGGGATGGTCCCTTGCTTGCTTCCAGAGAGTAAATTAGTTTATTGTCCTCCACGTGGTCATACGCAGTCTGTACTGTTTTTTTGACAATAAATTTATTATCATTATTCCCATGAATCCTAATTTTTCAAATTCATTATAATACAAATTTAATTCTAAACTTGACTGTATACATATCATCTTGCGGGAGCCACACCAGTCAAATTTTCGCTGTCAAGGCATGATGCCACTGCAGCATTTCATTAAAATTCTTGTAAAATGAAAATTATTCGTGGAAATTTTACGATTTACAGACATATTTTTATTTTTGTTAATGCACAATACAAATAATCCATTAATTTTGATGACTTTTTTCCCCTTCTAAATTACTCTCTTAAATTGAAGTATTTTTTACACTTCTATTTTTATAGCATTTTATCTATAAATCATGTTAATTTTTGTAGATAGACATATGCTGTAGAACATATGTGATATGCATATGTATATGTATTTTTGTACAACTCTGAGGCGAACAATATTGCCATTCATAGTAGTCACCTTTAGGCATTATGAGCGAGTATAACTCTCTTTTTTTCAGATTTTATCGACATTTATTGTCAAAAACCATTTCCATCTTTCTTATCACATATTTCAAAAACAAAAGTTAGCCTGCGTTAATCCTGGAGATCTAAACCATCTCCTTGCCAAATTTCATCATGATCGGTATAGTGGTTTAGTCGTGATCAGGTAGCAAACAGACAGACACAGTTTCGCGTTATGCATTTATATATTAGTATGGATTACCTTGACACAAGTGTAAATTTTCTCACAAACCACACCTCTGTTTGCTGACTCAAGTTTCCCTTCAGACACTTTAATAAGATGGTCTGTTGCTTGCTTCTGGAGAGTAAATTAATTTGAAGTCCTTCACGTGGTCATAAGTAATTTGTAACTATTTTTTTAATTTCTTTTTACAATAAATTAGAAAATGACAATTTTAAAATTATTTGTGATTCTTAATTTATAAACATCTAAGTCAAGCAGTTTTTACTGTTTTGGTGGCTCAGGCGTTTTGTCCTTGGGGGACCCTTCAAAAATTTAATCTTTTGATCAAAATTGTTCTCCTGTTTACTAGAAAAGCTCCTATTGGTGTATAATCATAAAATATTCACAAAAAATTAAACTGAAATCTGTTATTACTTTCATTGTTATATAATGCCATGTTCAAATTAGAGTGACTTTTTTTTTACATATTAAGTATGTTTTGCAAGTAATTGAAGATGTTAATTTAATGAATAAATATTTGTAGAAAAATAATTATTTTGACAAAATTATGAACATACAGTTTTTGAAACCTTTCAGGGTGCTCAAGAACTTTGGGGATTATAATCTTATTAAGTAGTATAGCAGACATAATACACAAAAGTTGATGCTTAGGCAGAGCACAATTTCTTTATTACATTATCCCAACAAAAGACAGAAATCTCATGATTCATTGAAGGGAGTATCATAAGATTTCAGGATGTGCACCAACGCATAACAAAATAAATGAATACTGTACTCTTAAATGTCCAGAACGCTCAACAGCAAAAGAAACACTGAAAATACGAAAATACAAAAACTATGAATACACATAGAATAAGTTACAGATTGACATTTTCATCTTGTTACCCCTGCCATCTGTAGTAAGGGGTACAAAAAAGCTTCTTAGATCTAAGTACTGAGCTCTGGTTTTTTGATTTTTTTTTCTGGGTCTACCCAATTTCTAATCTAATCTAACCCTGCCAAAGTAGCATTTCACACTAGAGATGCAAGAAGTTCAATGATTCCACGTAGCTTATGGTTGGGCAACAACAAAAATAAAAATAAAATATATATATCAAACACTTTAATTAATTAAATATTTATAAATTGACTGGCCTTTACAAATGAAATATGATCTATTAAAAACAATAAAGTACAAAGTAAATGGGTAACCATTTACTTTCATATCACTTTCATATACTCACAACTTTCACTACTTTCATATACTTACAATATCCTCTTTTGTATGATCTATAATTGGTTTAGTTTCAACAGGAATGCAATCACCCATAAAGAAATATACAGAGTTATTTGCAACATTCAATACACCATAAAATTCTTTCAATTGGTTACAAACATGATGACTATCGCAAGAGGAAAAACTGCAATACATTGGCAAGCATAAGTGAAGATGTTTGGATTGGAGGCAAAGGTACGTTGAAACCTGCTGACTGAACAGTCCGACAGAGATGAAAGTGAGCAGTAGATCCTTAAGCACCAATCTCTTATGCTTGTCAGAGTAGGAGAAACAGAAGTACAATCACCCTTGTTCAGTTGAGTTTACAAAGAAATAGAAACAAACAAAACAAATTTAATGACTTAGGATTAATTACATACATTGACTACATAGATACTCCATCCAAACGAATGACATTTGGTTCCTTACTTCACAAAACTGTATTATTACTATGCTGGTGAAATGAGAATGTACAGATAACACAATAAATTTTTATACTAATGTAGATCTCAAAACAATACAACATTTTCTCAAAGTTGAGCAAAATGTCATACACTGTATCTTCAAAAATTATATAACACGTACATGTCAGCTCTCAACTTCCGAGTACCTACTCAGGGAGGAATGTTTGCAATGTCAACACCCAGGTGAAAATTGCGACGGACCGGGACTCGAACCTGGGACATGCTGCTCTGACTGGTGTGCTATCCACAGCACACATGCCACTGCAGGCGTGCTGTGGATAACACACCTAAGGCCAGAGCAGGAAGTCCCCGGTTCCAGTTGTGGTCCACCGCAATTTTCACCTGGCTGTTGACGTTGCAAGTACATGTCAGATTCATTATTTACAACACTAACTCATTCGACTAGTTAACTGGAAATATTTTTAGTAATTATGAAGACTGAAATTTTTTTAGCTTTTAAGATATATATTCTCAGTACAATATAATGTTTTTACAATTTGTACATATGACATTTCTATTTACATCTTTGGTGAGACATTTTCTTGACTGCATCTATTTCACATTTACCTGGTTATTTATCTGAATATCACAGTTGACAGATGGTAACATGCCAAAAGAATCTTAATTAAATCAGAATCATGGGTGTTACCAAGAGGGGGACAATGAGGGGCACATGTCCCTCTCTCCCTGAATTCTAAAAAAGAAAGTATAAACAGAAATAAAAAGATAAAAGATATAAAAGTCATTCAAATTTTCCGGGCATCATTTATCTGGTGAAAAAAATTCATATGTAAATCTAACATATACTTTTCAAATTGTGACATTTCATCACCAACAAAGCAGTTAATTAAGTATCAGTATTGCTGAGTAATATAAATTCTGAACACCATGAGCAATACAAAATTTGATAGGGGTTTGTGCAACATTCCAGCACACAAGTTGCGGAGTCCTCTAATACATTTAGATCTCCCACCCCGTCCACTGCTCCAAATCCCGATTACACCCATGATCAGAATGCCACAAAATAAAATAAAATCTTCCTCATTTTGGATATTTAGAAACTTCATATTACAACTATTAACTGTTTATTATAATTTTTTTTGAAAAAAATTCCTCATACTTTTTGATAGTACCAAAATCAATTAATATATGTAAAAATAACAATTTTATACTTCTGAATAAGATTTTTAAAGCTTAAGAAAAACTATATATTTGATAATATTAACCAATGAGAAGATACTGTATTCCTGAAATTCAAAAACAAAGAAAACAAATTTACATTTTGGCATTATATCCATAAGAAGCAAGGTACATTCTTTTTTGATAAAAAAAACAAACTATTAACAAACAGACAGCAACTAAAGGAGTGTACAAAACTCATTGGAGATTATGACATAGTTTACAAACAAATCTTTGATATTCATAACAACGATTACCACTCTGTGAGTAAGTACTAGTACGTCATGTTATTTTGCTTTGGAACCAATACAAGTAACTTCTACAAGTACTAAATCAAGTTTTCATTACAGTGATCTCACAACATTACATTAACTGAGATAATAGCCATTCATTGACCATAAATGTCTCGTTGAAACTACAAGAAAATTCAAATAATGGGATCAGAGCTGTTTTATGGGGACGTTCTCAACTCATTCGAGGTTCATAAAAAAATTTTAACTCTTCAATGAGAATTTTTCTTTCCATACAAAAAAATAATTATGTATTCATGGTCATACAAATTTACATTGAAATTCCTTTTAATATTTAGTTTAAAGTAATTTGATATGTTGAAATATATATATTTTTTACAAATTAAAAATATGTATGTTGCTAATTTATAGAATTCAATAAATGTTGAAAAATACTATTAAAAAAAAACAAATTATGAATTTCAAAGTTTTTAGAACACTTCGCGGCACTCTCAAATAATTGAGGTATAGGCCAATCGCTGCTAAGCTTATATATAAAATGAGCACCAAATGATATTTCACCTCTACATGAGTATGTGGTATTGGATTAGCAGCAAACAATTAAAGCCAAAAAAGAAAAGTCAAAAATGAAAGCTCATCACAATTAATACCACACTTTCTGGGGTAGCGGTTCCAATCTTTTTCATCTTTTAAATCCATTACTATCCATTTTACTAAAACAGTACGACCAACCTATACCAATTACCACACAGCAGATCTCTATAAAAGTCTAAGTTGCACCTCACGGTAGTACTTATTAACATGGTATTACCAATTAGTAGTACTAATTATTGTTGTGATATTAATTAGAAGGTACATTCAAAGACAAAAGTTGAAATAGTTGTGCTCTTTCTCTGAAGATGTCAGTGTACAATCAAACTTATTTGTCAAACAAGTTTGACATGAAGTTTGATGCTTAATTGTGAAATTTATCAAACTCGCAAACTTTACCTTGTCTAGACAATCAACCCTACTGATTAAATTTTATAGGACAAGCCAAGTTTGACAAATACGTTTGATTGGTAATACTAAAAACACAAGCTATACAAAATTAAAGCCAATTTGGATAATAATAACATGTACTATTGAGAGGTTAAAATCATACATTCTGAGACATTTAAACGTAACATTATTTTCTAGTATTTTGACATAAAAATGTGTATCCCTTAGTTTTTATACTCATTGGATTTACGTTCAATGACCATAGTTCTGACTTTTCACAACTGTCATTATAACTTCCATTATTATTATCATCATCAATTTGAAAAAGACTAATTTTGATGAATATAATAGAATGGCTTAAGACGTAGACACCAGTATAACAATAGCACATTATGAGAAAAAAAAGTACTGAGACATCCATTACTGACTATCAGCATACACCTGAATAGTTCATTTAGTACCCTCAAGGTGTACTCATGCTCAAGATTGAGAACCGCTGTTCTATAGCAACATTAACTAGATAAAATAATTTTTAAATCTTACTTAAAAAGGTTTCCAGAAAGGTCAAATTCTTGCATGCAGTTGTTACTCATATCGAACAATGATAATTAAATTACATTCAAACACAAGAACAAACTATAATATTATGTATGAAACAAGTCACTGTTTATTCTTACAGAAGTCTATTCCGAATCTATCATGGCACATTTGAAAAATATTTACAGCAGTTATTTTGCCCTGTGAGGATTGTGAAGTATTACCATAGTACTGAACACTTCTGTACAACAAACTAATATACAAGGCTAAACATTTGGTTAATTAATCTGAGATAGCTTAAATTAATTTTTGGTTAGTTTCATTCATCATGGTTTAGATTCATAATGGCTGAATGTAAGGCGCTCAATAGTTTATGAAATTTCAATAAACCATACACTCAAGAGAATATTCCTATACTACAAATAAAGATTAGAAGAAAAAAATTTATCCAAATAATTTTCCTCGGAAACCAGCAAATGTTATTTATGCAGTTTTTGACAATCAACTGTATCTCCAGAATTACAATACTTTGTCAATCCAAAGTATCTAAAATAGCAGTATTAATGAAATCTATTATAATCAGACTCAAACTAGCCCTCCCACCTATTTGGAAATTGCTGTGGGAGTGCCACTTTGATCGCACGTGCACAAAATTATAACAATAATGATAATAATAATAATAAAAATTAGCAAAATCAAACACAAATTTAAATATTAACTGTTTAAAATCAATGTGATATGATTATTTTATTTGTGAAAAATAATTCACTAACTTAGGTTGAAAATGATAAACCAAAATACTTGACATGTAATGTGCGCTGCACTGATGATTCAATCACATAACAAAGATAAAAATTTCTATTCCACTTCCATTCAATCTATGGTCCATGTGTCTCAAGAGGCAGTACGAAGCTTAATTAGAAGTACAGTATAATGTTCCCCAGATGAAGCTGTTATTTGTATGACATAAAATCCAATCTGGACTTATCACTGACCACTTTATTTGGTTCCATACCACACTAATTTTTGGTCCAGGCATTAAACTGCAGTAAGAACAACTGAAGTCTAGGTGTTAATTAAAATTAACAATAATTTTTTTTTAATGAAACAGTAAAATATTTCAAACTATCATTATATTAAATAACATAACAATATTGGTAAAGTAAACATTTTAAAATTAACATCTAGTTAACAAACAATAAATATAACTTTTTGAGAAGCTAACTAAACGGGTTTCCTTCAGTACATGATATGTTAATTACCCAATACAGATAGTGACTGATCTTCATTGGCAATTGTACGAATACCAAAATGTGAGCTTCTCTTTGGCATAGAACAGATGAGCAGCATCCACACACACCTCAAAAATAAGAACTATATACAATTGAAGGTAACTTTTCAAAGTCAATAAATGTCTTTTCCTTATCCTAAAGAATAAAAATTGACACTTAAACAGAAATTTGGATTTGTGAGTTATTAATGAGGGTCACACCTACTTCAAAGTCAAATTTGGCACCATTGTGTACATTTGAAACACACTGGAATGTTCATTCATATATGTTAATCAAGATATGTACAAACACATTGCACCACATATAACACAATCCCTCACTCACAACATCAGGCACGACAGGTAATGGCACAATTAATTAGCACGACACTTCTAATGATTTCCTTATCACTACACTTTCCACACAGCAATGCTTTTTATTACAAAAAACTAAACTCTGACATAATCCACAAAATTGTCTCCAAATATTTTAGATTTGCTTAATCCGAAAAGTACCTAATTCTACACTATTCTGAACTACTATCCTCACCTGAAATACAGGTCATAGGCCTTGTATATGACAGAAGAAAGAAGAGTTATATTCAGGAGCACCAACATATTTGTCACCAAGATAATTTTTGGGAATTGACAGAAAAAAAATCTGTAATGTGTCCCCAAATATTTGAGGTTATGTTACAGTCATAATTTTTGTGTCAGAGACGAAAGTTTTGGCTTTCTCGAAAAGACGATGTAAAAAGTGAGTGTTTTTGATTTCCTCTCTTGTCTCTTTCTGTTTTGTTCATTACAAGGATATTAAAAGGAGTTGTTACTGGAGGAGGGGTAGGTATGACAGGGAACACGTATTAACTAAATGGTTCTATGAAGACAGGTGATACTTATTAGGAACGTATCGTTAACTTTTCTTTCTGAAAATAGGAACAAATTATGCCAGTGTTTGTCCTATCTTTAACTGACATTCCATTACACTAAAGAATTTTAAAAAAATAAACGGAAAATAAGTAATAGAAATAAGAGATGAATATTATTGCTTTTTACGTCTAATGCTGAAACAACGCACATCACTCGCACCCTAAGACAATGAAATAGAAAACTGACTCATTTCCTAGTAGCGCAGGAGCCGTTCTGTAACAACTTCATTCAGCTGAACGAGAATGTTGGCAGGTTAAGGCTAAGCAGAGGACGATGTTTGAATTTAGGAATTCACGAGCGGCGCATGCACAGACGGCATCATCCTCTTTTTAGACAGGAAATGGAAATAGACTGGGCAGTTTTTGCATAGCGTACCTGCGAGCTATCGTATACGCTATCAACATGCAAGTTACTTCTGCGCATGCTCTCCTAGCGTAGTACGTTACAACGCCTCTGTTAGCGTATGATGTTAGTAGTCCACTAGTGAGCGAGGTCATGGCGGATTCTGATGTGGATTTGAGGTTATGTTAATATCTAAGAGATTTGTTGGTTTCGTGTGCCGTATGAGCACGTGCTGGTGTACTCACGGTACAGTTTAATTGAGTACGGTTGCATAGAAGTCGTTTGTTTGGGTTTACAATTTTTAATACGGTTTGATTCGAAGGTACGCTATGAAAAAAACATAGATTGCACCATGCACGTTTCGCGGTTAGCGACATCAACCTACCGTACACGTTCGGAAGCGTGTACATTATGCAAAAACTCTATTTACTCTACTTTTAAATGACGGTCCCCGTAGAATTATGTAATTATTTAGCGATGTAGTTAAGAAGCGATATGGAGGCCACAGGGGAGTGGTATAAAATCATAATTTTGGCGTTACGAAATTCATGGACTGCCGTTTACGTAAACTCACATGATACGAGATAAATCGATTTTTGTACTTAAAACAATATCGCTTTTTTCTTCTATTGCCTAACTTATTAATGTTAGAATATTATCATAACCACGAGTCTCTAATGGGATAACATTTTCATTGAAACTTGAGGACATCGCGTGCTCATATCAAACGGAAGGCGTGCACACTCAAACATGACCTTTGTCGCGTTATCGAGGTATTCCAGGAAATATAGTTCGAACTTAAGTGATAAAAAAGAGCCAGTGTTACGTCGTGCATAGAAAACTGCAAGGCCTCGGCGTAGGAGGGGGGCCAGAGAAGGGAAATTCAAGAGCGCCCTAATCTTTGCTGGAAGCGAAGCACAACTTCCAAAGATAAAGGGTCTATTGTATACTCAAAATCATGATAATACTTAAATTCGTAGAAGTTGGCGATTCGTGTTAGATAGCCATGTTACATGATTTTCGGTTAAGTGACATGACTTTGAGCATATGTAATTTCTTGTTTCATTGTTCGTTTTTTTCTCTTTATAAACTATATATAAAAAAGTAAATAATCCCGAGCTTGACTTTTCAACACTTAAATGTTTAGACCTTTTCACTTTCACATAACCCTAATTATTTCGCGAAAAGAGCAAGGGCACTAACCGAAACAACAGATAAGGTACCAATACTTGTGATCGCGGAATAGTATGTACCATTAGGGCTGGCATTGCCATGGAATGGATAACAACCAGTTCCACTGCTACGGTAAACCGCTGTAAATGAAAATGTCGGGTATTGGGAAAAATTATTTTTTAATTAAATTACTTTACGGTAGAATAATAATTAAAAATATTTTCGAATAATTCAACAGGCGGTTCTTCAAACTAAAAAAAAGATCCATCATTCGAGCCAATCATTTCTCTTTCATTCATTTATTCATTCATTGTCTTAAGAGGAGGTTCGCGTCATTCCACTGCTGTTCCACCTAACCATTTTAAGGTATGTTTGATACGGTGATTTTAACCTTAGGTTAAAAGGTCGGGTATGTCATTATTATTCATGTACAAACGCTCAGTGAGTGCCAATCAGGAGCGAACATTGTGGCCTGTGCATCAAGATTTGTCCCCTTTATAAAAAGCGTCGGGGGGGGGGGGCGGGTGGCAAGTAGGACTGGTGTTACGTAATAATTCGGGGAGAGCGGATAAGAGGAATCGTTATGGGGGAGAGTATTTTTTTTATGGCAATTTTTGCATTACGTAATTTATGGATTGCCCCATAGGTGATAGATCCATTCCTTAAAGATTCCTATCACTGACGAGAAGTCACATCCCTCAGAGAGAAGGGGTTGTTAACAAATTAAAGGAACTACTTCCTAATCCTTACATGGATGAAAGAACCCGTACTGTTGGTGCCCCTGAATTCTTACAAACAAAGCACAGTTTTCCAAAACTAATTATATCCTTTCAGCTGAAGGAAAATTAGCACCTTGAAAGGAGTTATAAGTATTTCACTTCTGTGTATGCTAATGTGTAATAAAAATGTTTCACTTATTAAAAATGGCAGGATCTTCATCAGTACATTCTTGTAATTATCATGTCAAGCATATGACAAATGGAGAAATCAATGAAATATTAACAAGTCAAATATTATTGTCTTAACAAGTCAAATATACTGATCTCAATATTATTACATGCATCAGCTTTCTGTGGCTTTGCCATGCATCAGATAGGGTTCCTAAGTTCAGAAAATATCAGAGACACAGCCCATGACACTCAAAAATTTATCAACATATGCTCAGTAAAGAATCCATTTTCAAAGATATTAATTTTCAAACCTATAGGTTTGCTATTAGAGTCAAGTCAAGAAAGAAATTTGTAAATCAAAAGAGTAACGTAGACAAATCACTTTTGCACTTGTCTTAGCTATGTGTAAACAATTGTGAACAAATTTCACTCAATAAACAAAGTAAATAAAATAAAGCAAAGTCATTTAAAGGAGAGATATACAAGCAAAAATATGTCAGGAAATAATGATTCATTACTCTCAGAATGAAATTTTTCACAAAATGATAAATATATATA
>NNCF01130314.1:104420-141712 GCA_002313205.1 Laupala kohalensis | reverse complement strand
GATATTATACAAGAAAATTCCCAATTAAAGCAGAATTACATTTTATGGAAAGTTGCAAAATTGTGACGCATGAATACAATAAACGACCGAGTTTTCGGTGTTTTTACAATTAAATGATTTCCGTAATGCTCTTGGCTATTACGAATGGCAACTACTTATCATGCTTTCAGTAGTATTTTGAGAGTCCTTGTGATATTGATACTTCATTGAAATGATGTGTCTTGATAATCAGCTCCAGATAGATAGCACATGTAGATATAATCTGGCGTACAACATAACTGGAACAAGGCTATAACACAATAGAACAAATATTAGCACTTAAAGTTCACAGAGTTCAACACCAGCGATATGACAGCATAGCTGTCATTTTCCAAAAGATGTTTCATTTCCATGATAAGGAAACATTGATAATTATTGAAACTTCATAGAAGTTTCTGTTCCAAAAAATATAATCTTCATAAATATGAGGTGCACTTTGACATCAGTCGCTTTGCTGAAGACTGACGAGAACGCATATCGTAGCGCGGCGTAACTGAGTGATTCGAGATACAAAATCATGAGCTTTTATACCCTATCGAATGTTCCAGAATGTAGTAGGGATAGTTCGCACAATGGTGGGGACTATTCCATAGAGTGTGCATAAGACATCTACTGCGCTCTGGTAGTAATAAGATGTAATGTTGGCGAGTAGTGTCGACTTCGAGTACTTCCATGGCGTCCTATGGTGGTAGCCACTTTGCGAACTAATGTGGTTCGCAACATTCCGTTTGAACAGTTCCATTTCCCCCCTTTTCTCTTAGACTCTCTTCAAGCCTCCTTGGCGTCTGTGTTGCAGAGCAATTCAAGGATCCCAGATATGTTCTATAATCTGCTTGTGCTTCAGTTGTTGGCGCTGCACGTCTTGGGCGCATATAGCATTTCCCATCTCTACCAACTAGGAGACGTGCGCAATCTACTTTCTATTTTGTTCGTATCCTTTAAACTTCTCATTTTATAAATTAATATCATTAATGTTTCAAATTTCTCCTTTTTGTCTATTAGGTGGTTTCCTATTCTTGATGACAAAATGTCTTGCCTTCCATATACCTGGAAATATTCCACACGTTCTGTCAAGGGGCAGTCCCATAGCACATGTTCCAAAGTTTCTATGTGGTCTCCGCATAAACATGGTGCATCATCAGTAGTTTGAAATCTCTTTTTACATTGCCCAAAATTCAATCATTGGTTTAGATGCTTCAAACCATTTTTTATTGTTAGTTGCAAAGCAAATATCGGGAATAAACCTATAAGTAACTCTTTTAAAGTCATCTAACTTGTCGCCCATGCATCTAATAAAAAGTGTGTTAACTTCCTTTTCGCTTTTTTCCTTCTATCTTTAACTTTTCTTCATTTATTGTAATTTTCCCATCTGTTTTCAACAAATATATAAACTTCATTTTTGGTACATGTAGGTCAATGGGTATTATTCCTGCAATTACATTTAGGGCCACAGTCGACACAGTTATATAACTCCTAACTATTGGTAATAAGCATTGTCACTTTTTTGTTTGTAAACTCTGTTCAGATTTAACAATTACTATTCATTCGGCCAATATGATATTACCATAAGCTATCGCCTGCCATAATGCTCCTGTGTATAACAATCTTAGATCTTTAGTTTGGATGTCATATTTATGTATTCCTATGCAAGCATACTGTATAATGTTACTTTAACCTTCCTTCTGATGTACCTAGGTGTTTTTCATAGTTTAATCGCTCATCACTTATCACCCCTAAATATAGGTTGCTGTGCACTATCTGTATTTTCACAGTGTTCAATGTAAGTTTAAAATCTTTTCCATGTTGTACAGGATGTCCTAACCACATGCAACCTGTCTTCTACTCCGAAATTGTTAATCCATACTTTTTACATATTATTTTGCATTTATGCAGTTCTTCATTTGCTTGTGTTTCTAATTTTGTACGTGAATTTCCATATACTAATAAAGCCATGACATCTACATATGCAATGACATCAATATTTTCTCTTTCTAAATTCCTCAAAACATTATCGAAAACTATATTCCAAAATATAGGTCCGCTAGCTGATCCTTGACGGCAACCTATTGAAGCTTGGTAATAAATTTCTCCCATTTCTAAAATCATGATTCTATTTTCAAAATATGATTTAACTATACTGAGAAATATTTTTGCAATTTCCTTTCTTGAAAATGTTTTGACTATTATATCACACCGTGCATGATCAAAAGTCCCTTTTATATCAATATAAGCGCAATATTTTATAGTCTTCATCGATAAGTGCTTTACTACCATATCCAAACCTGAGCTAGTTGACTTTCCTGGCAAGAAACCGTACTGTTGGGTGTTTATATCCCCATCCTTTTCCAGATATTGCTGTACCCTCCATGATATAAGTTTATCGAATAATTTTCCTAAAGTTGGGATTAAAGTTATTTTGCGATAAGAGGTTGGTTGTGTTGGGTCTCGTTCCTTTCCTTTTAGGAATAACCTTATGTGTCCTATCTTCCAACACTGTGGGAAGTCAGATTGTTTGAGACACTCATTGTATAATCTCACTAAATTTTCTCCATTATAATGTAAAATTTGATGCAGCATTTCATACATGAATTTATCATAACCCGGTGACTTGTTTTTACATGTGTCTGCAATTGTTTCACAGACCTTTGTATTTCTGGGAGGTCTATTTGGTATATCTTCTTCATCTAAATTGTCATATCGCCAAGCTTCTAACTTATCCTCCGGGAATAACCCTTTCAGAAGCTCCTCTCCAGTTGTTAACCAATCATATGTATGATTCTGTTCCATAATTATGTTGTCCAAATTCTTATACGTCTTATCTTATTTACATTTTACAAGTAAGGTTGTTGACTTTCGAAAAACCTCTTCGACAAACTATTTCCAATTTCCCCGCTTAGCATGTATTACCTCTTGTTTCAAGGTTCTCTTTGTCTTACATTCGTGCTGTAATTCAACTATATTCCCTCCTTTTCTTTTTGTTTGTTGTAATCTATGTCTAATATTATTTACGTCCTTCATCGTACATAAATTCTACGTCCACAAGAGTACTCCCTTTAGTCATGTTAATCTTGTTTTTATGTATTATGCACATATTTGCAACAATGTTAACTAAATAATCTATTGTCGCGTTTATTTCTTGGGAGGTTTTTGCCAACAGCTGTCGAAGTGTTCCTTTTTTGTGTTTGTGCAATTTTACCCAGTATATACACCTACAATCTATGGTGTCCTTTTTATTCATGTTCGTTGATCCCTCTTCCTGTCACACATATATCTATTTGTTTTTGGTCGCTATTGTGATTATATAATAATATTTAGTTTAAATTAAGATAAACAATTATCAACGCATGACGACGTAGCTGGAAAACAAGACAGACGCAATTATATTTCGGTAGATGAAAGAAACCTTAGAATTCAAAGGTCTAGACAGGCGGTGGAGGTTTACATAGCTGATTATGAAAGAGAGGGCTTTCGTCTGGGAGCCAGACGAGACATATGAAATAAACAGTCACTGGAGGGATCGCTGAGGGTTGCGGGGCAGGGCCTCATAAAAGTTAATGACTATTTAGTCGGTGGCGCGCGTCGTAGGCGAGACACGTTCGGGGTCGTAGCTGACGAGGCGAGATAAGGTTAATATTAAATACGCACTGTCTGGAAAAAACATTTATATGAAAAAGAGGATAACTGGAAAATGGATTTTGAGAAAAAGCAACGGAGGAGTGCCTGGGGGAAACTTGCACTCGTCATGAGATCTGTCTTCGAAATCCAGGGGCGAGGGAGGCAGAACGATGACTTTGGAGGGGAAACGAATTGATAAAAATGATGGAGTAGTCGGAGAGAGGGTTGAGTCAGATGAGATTTTTCAGATTGTTCGGAGTGTTCAGATGAGAGTCGATTTTTAAATCAGATCAGATGAGCTGAGATTGATTTTCAGTCAAAGGAGATTCGCGAGTGACTTAGAGATGCGATCATTCGCTACCCACGACTTACTACGCGCTCAATTTCGTACGATGCTGCTATGATTCAGATATTTACCTTCATGTACGTTGAGTAATGTGCGGAGTTTCTTCCGAGATTCAGAAATATTCGATTGTTAATTCGGAACATCAGAGAATTTGTTTATGGAGCATCGTTCTTGATCTGTAAATGATCGCTCAACACTTCAATATTGCAAACGAGAAGTAGTAAACCAGGGGTCCAAACTGATCGGGGGAGGCGCTTTCCTGGAATCAACTCATCAAAGCGGAGTGGAACGAATTCCTGAGATGCGGAACGTGACAACTGATGCTTAGGATTTCCGAAGCAGAGGGACTGACCTTCACGAAATGAATGGAGGCGTTTCAACGAGCTGGGTGGAACGCGAGGCGGTTGGCTCTATGTGTCGCAAGGGCCAATGAGCTGTCCGACACCACCGCAGTTGGTCTACTAATATTTTCAAAGGTAACATAAAAATGCTGGAATGCATCCAGCCGCTTAACCCGCACAGCGAAGAAGAAATGCGTGTGCTTCAAATCTAAGATTACGTTGGCCTAATTAAGGACGTTAAACAAAACATTAACTTTGTTCTCAAGGGCCTAATCTAAATGATGAATGATCAATCACTTAATTTTGTGTAAATTCAATCATGATGTGCCTTCAGCATTTTAACCTGTGGCAAGATCAAGCAGAGTATCATTGATCGCCAATATAGTTGTTTTGTGTTATTTTGGGGGAGTGTATGCGCTTCAGCGAAGAAGAATGCATGATATTTTAAAGTATTTTGTAACATTATTGAATAAACAATTTAGTTCTTTTATTTGTAAATTGCGTTTTCCATAAGGAACCCTGTGTGTGTCTTATCACCTCATTAAATAACTCGAATCCTTAATTTATACTTAAATACCCTGAGATCTCATGTTTTTATTTATTTTAAAGGTTCTAACTTCCTAAGAAATTTCTTCAATTAATTACCCTAATGTTTTGGGGTGATTTGCCGCCCAACTTTCAAGACCAGCATCATTTAAACCCATGATCTTCGCTAATAAACTTGTAACCCCCCCCCCCATCACACTATGTAAACAATCTATGTAAACAGATTTTTGAGGTGTGTACTTCTAAGTCATGTCATTTATTAATCAGTTATGTCAATGACTGATGTTCCTCCATGAAACATGTTTTATTATTTTCATTTAATACCATTAATTTTGTATAATGAAAAATTTATTTTGTTATTTCCTTCGTATATTCGCCGTCCTATCTCGTAAAAATTGCATCCGGGAATTTGTGTCAAAGCAAAGGATTAGATGTGTTCCTTTTAAATCATTTATATAGTTCCTTATGTAGTTATGTCTTTTTTTATATCTTTAAGCCATTTTCTACGAACCTACGAGGCATCAAAGAGGTTCAAAATCTCAACTTGACTGCTGAAACTTTAAATTTTCTTAAGGGTCTTGCAAAATATATTGATTACTTTGAATGTGTTGTTATGTCATCTGTTTGGTATAAAGTGCTGACCGCAGTTATTACAAAAACAAAGTTTTACAGGCTAGAAAAACTACTCTCGATGTAGAAGTGAAGAATTTAGACAGTTTAGTAAATGATTTAAATTCTGAGAAGTAACTGGGTAAACATTTTGGAAGAGTGTAAACTTGTTAGTACCAATGTGGATTAGGCAACAACCTTTCCAGGAAAATGAACTGCCAAAAAGAGACTAGCAGATGGATCAACTCAAGAAGATAATTGTGATCCACAGGAGCGTTTTCAAATGAAAGTATTTTATGTGTAGAAGCACCTTTCTACATATACAACGAAACACGTACCTTAAATACGTATATGAAGAACTCCCTTGTGTATCTCACGCATAGAGAGATACATGGTGTCACCCCGAACCAAATAGCGCCATACTGTTTGCGCCGTTGTCATGACGAAGTTTCAGCTACGTAAGATCCATGACCGGTGAGATACACCACAGAGTCTCTACATACGACGAAAAGAGACCCTATATCGTACACATTAGAAGACTCCATGACGCATTCGGGCCGTGTGCACTACTAAGTGTACGTCGTCTATTTTGTTAAGA
The DNA here is from genome assembly GCA_002313205.1 of Laupala kohalensis. Taxonomy (NCBI): domain Eukaryota; kingdom Metazoa; phylum Arthropoda; class Insecta; order Orthoptera; family Trigonidiidae; genus Laupala; species Laupala kohalensis. The sequence goes on along the minus strand of NNCF01130314.1, from coordinate 135,618 downwards.
AAATTCAAGAACATCAATAGACGAGCCTCGATCTAGTGTTACGTCGCCAACGTCGTCAGTTGTCAAAGTTTAGCTTATGGCAACAGCCCCAAGCTCAGGTCAGTACGACGAAAAAACTGGTCGAGTGAACATCGAGTCCGATATAACCTCAAACCAGTTACTCAGCTCTGCGAATAATTCTATGTTGAAACTCGGCTCTGTGAGATAGTTCTATCTTCAAGAAATAGCTTTCGACTTGTGACTGAATTATTTTCATCACACAAACGTCGAAATATTCTATGTTCAAGAAATCACTTTCGACTGGTGACTGAATTATTTTCCAACTTCGAAGAACCACGAGGCTCTATCTCGTGGACTGCAGCGAAGTTAACTCTACCTTCAAAGCGCCATCGCGAGACGCCCTCGCACGGTCAACCGTGGAACTAACTCCACGGTTCGAGGACACGACGCGCCATCCTACTAGGCTCCGCAGAAGCTTAACCAGCAGCGTCACCACGCGCTGAGACATCGTACTTCATCGGCTAACTAATTCGGGATTGACCACCTGCGACACCATCTCGTGACGAAGAAGAGAACTTCTTCAACGACAACCTACTTACCGGCAGTCGTGAGTCAGACGAAATAAATGGCGTCATTTACGGAGTTTCTTTCTAACGCCTGTAGTTGTCAACCTGGTGTCATTTATTGTTTAACCACTTGTTCATATCAATCCTGCATAATAAATATTGTCTGTTCAACCTGTGAGTATTTATTTTGAAGAGGAAGAGTCTTATTGAAAAGCAACCTCAGCATTGAGATTTGTGAAGCAATAAAAAATCTTCCCCGACATATGTTTTACTGGACTATGTTATTGTGCATACCACAACACGATACACTACTATTCGAAACATTGATGAAATGTTCGTTTTTAAATGGAAATATCCAACTGTTCGCTCTCCGAGTGTCGGTTGCTGAGGTAGAAAGGTCCTTCAGGAATCTTCAAGAGTGAAGAACTCTCTCCGTTCTACCATGGCACACGATCGACTATCAAGCTTGGGTACACTTGCCATGGAGCCTTTCCTATCAAGACAACTGGATTACAGTGAACGCACTAACACATTCACTAACAAAAAGGCCAGAAAAGCAGTATTTATACTTATGGGTCAACAACATTGGTAACAATATTTAATTTTTAAGAAATATTGATAAATTATGTAGGCTTTCCCTACTCTAAATGTTCTTTAATTTGAACACTGCCAACTTCATAATCTCCCCTACGTCAAACCTGAAAAGCCACGTCCTGGTCACGTCATCAAGATGGTAATATGACCTCATCCTGCTGATCGGAACGCGCTGACGGAACCCGCCCTCATCTCATTACGATCACGTGTTTCCAGGAGCCACCCACTCCTAAATAAGTATTCTATTTTGTAGCTCTTTCAAAAGAGGTCAGCATTATGTTCAAAGCTGCACAGAACCACAGAAGTGAGTACAGGCCAGAACCAGTAACTATTAACTCGGTGCTCTCGCTGTGATGTTACGAGGATATAGCCGTTGACCCAATTAATGTAATGGACATTATGTCAATTAAAACAGACAGGACACTGTTATTTTAAGTCTTGTTATTTTACACGGAGATTTTATTTAATGCTCTCACAAACTTTATTTCTGTTTAATAAATGATTGTTGCCAAATAATAAGAAATACACTAAATTAACAAAAATTGTGTTTCTTCCTATTTTTGGTGCTTCTGATATAATTTCCGAATTTTATGCGTAAACTTCTGAATTTTACGTATAAACTTCCGAATTTTATGTATAAAAAGTATCGTCTAATAAGTTTAAAGTAGTAAATGTATAAAAAATTTCGCTCCCTATTTTCAATAATATTTGTAGACGTCCTTACCAACACTTCTGGCTTCGAATTTTTAACCCCCGCCCCCCGAAAAAAGAAAACGAAATCCAAGCTCCGTCACTGTTTTCAGCTACACATTTTTGTACTACAAAGAACTTAATCATTACAGTTTATGCGTGCATGTATACGAAGTTGAAGTATGTAATTGAGTTATGATGGGAAAGAGGGGGATATCGATTTGTCCCTGAGGCTCGTGATTTCTGTCCACGGTCCTGTGTATGCATTGGTACAAAATTAAAGTATGAAGTTGAGTTGTCGTGGAGTATGTGTGGTGAGAGGGAGGAGGGGGTCCGGAACGATTTGTCCTTGGGACCCGTGATTTCTGTCCATGGCCCTGCTGTTGCTTCTACTGCCACTTTACGTACTGGTTTCGCCTGCTAATGGCTTTCTGCTGCGGCTTGCTGCTACCTGCGGAGCGACCCCTAGGCACGTCTTTGCTCAACGAGCCACATCACAACAATCAGGTCCACTCGTGAATAACACGTCATGGATGTCTTTGGTCGCAACCTGAGAGACAGGGTGAAGCGTAGAGGAGGACATTATTACTTTGCTAACAAATGCATCACTGGGCTCGCCGAACCATATGTGGAGAGCGATGATGCAACGAAAGGTTATGTGGATGCATGCTTATCTGATTCCGATGCTTCTACGCAAGGTGTTGTACATCGTGTCGTGGATGAGAAAGTACAAACGTTAAAAGAACACGCCAAGGTGACCGTACAAGAGTTAAAACATCAAATGCATGAGTTTGAAGAAGGATTAAAACATGTAAAGGAGAAAGAACAAACGTTAATCGATCGTGACGAGATTATGACAAGAGCTTTAAAAGACTATGCTGATGACCAGAGTAAGAGATGTAACGAATGCGCAGATCGTATTGCTTTCAACATTCAGAAAGTTTTCAGTTATTTACCTCACAGCTTCCGCAACTCGGTAATAGAGTAAACAGAATGGATTTACTCCCCAGAACAGAAAACTACCATGTATTTACAACCAGCTTCGTGAGTTCATTTGCCCATTTTCCTTCATAACATGAAGGTATGTGGTCTCTTAATTCTGGTTGATACGCATATCGCACACCTTACACGGGAGAGTGGTGTGTACTACGCTATGTTCCCGAAGATATGGTGATGTTGGTGACCGGAGAGAAAGCAATTTATCCTCTTAAAGACGTGGATGTACTTAAATATCGTAAAAAGATTGAAGTGACACGTAATAAATTCTGTGGTTTCAAATTTTATCGAAAAGAAGGTCACTACCTTCTAAAAATAGAAAAGACTATGGTCTCTTTATGGAAATTGAATACATTGTATCACTCGATGAATGGTATCGACAATACAATTCTTACGGACCATTATAAGTGTGATAGCATCACTTCTAAAAAAGCATTTACAAAAATATCAATTCATTTTATAAGCTCCTCCCATAGCTAGAGGGTTAGCATGCGTGCTCACCACCAAATCACTCCAGGTTCAATTCCCGGTGGGGCCACAAGAAGTTTGTAGTTTTTCACATTAATGTCCCAGCACATATAGCTGTGACTTCTGAAAAGCGAGCCCTTCTTCTATCCACTTCCTACTGCTCCTAATGTCAATAGCTCTAGGTAATCTAACTAACACCTTCACTTGGACCAAGTAGCTGGTTAATTCAGCTAACCGAACCATCTACTAACCTAACCCTACCACCCTCATTCCACCTTCAATGACTCGCTACATTTCCCATCTATAAATATCACAATAAAAATACTTTTATGTACTTTAGATTATTATATATGTAACGAGAAAACATGTCTATCTTTCCGGTATACTGTACCATGTGTCATTAAAAACAAGTTTAATTTTAAATATGTTTCAAAGTAATCAAATGATCAGTTATTGATAGTTTTGACTTCTGACTCCCCAAAAAAGAACCGACAACTTTTAATCCACCATACCCATTCTATTATTGTTTCCTCGCGGGTACTGACCTACTCACTAAAGCTCGGGACTTCTCCGATTACCGCCTTTCTTATCTCCTCCGGGATCATTATTCTTTCTTGGACTCCATTTTGTGCCGCGTCCACACTGCACAAACTTGGAAAATCTTGCTCCCTTTCTTTCTCATTCTGAATCGACCCATGCAGGAAACTATTGTTACACAATGAATAGAATAACAGTTATTGTTGGTCTCTATTTCGTCTGATTTTGACGAATTACTTTATTTTTAATTAGAAGTGACCCCTATATATGATGATATTAGATTTAATTAGTACTGACGCCACAGAGTCGTCTCACTTTCTCATAAGTCGCCACAGAGTCGTCTCTGAGAATATAGTTATATTTATAATGGGTTCTTAGGCCGCGTCCACACTGTACAAACCCGGCGACAAACTGGGATTATTGGACCATAATAATCTGTTTCTGAGGGATGGATTTCTTTGTTAAAGACATGACTCCAGTAGCTGGTAGCGGTTTGGGAGAATCGTCGACGTGCTGGAGATTCGCAACAGATTCGAACCTTCTCCGGCCATAAAGCTATTAGTGTTAAGCTGTAACTGAAACCTTTCCGGCGACCCATGCTACCTGCGTTCATGTTTCCCGTACAAAGTTGTTTACTATTTTGTACCAACTTTTATATTTCTGGTTTATTAAAATAACATGATCGTATTTGAAATCTACGAAAAAATTCCAATGAAATGAGTCCAAATATACACACGTGCGACAATTCGTGCGACAATTCTACTGCATCATTGAAATGAAATAATTCATCTACGAAATGTAGTTTCGATTTTTACAAGATTTCATTGGAAATGAAACGAAGTGCGTGATACAACATACTAACGAAATATTTTTAGAAACAAATAAAACAAACAGTATGATTTCTCATTATTCGCAATTGTCTTTTCAAATGTATGTAAACAATATATTAGATGTTTGATAAGTTGATAGACTCCTTTAATATAATTTATGGAAATTATGTTTCATTTTATATAATTATATCCAGTAGTATAAGCGGCGTTATCTCATTCACTCAATCATTCATCAACGCAGTGAAAGAAACAAGAGATCCGTTAGGGAAACGAACTTGGAATTTCGACAGGATGTTACTTTTATATTGTATAGACTTACGAAGAGAGAATTTTATAAAATTCCGATTTTAATGGGGCAAATTTCCGTGAAATATAATATTTTGAATTTTTAAAGAATTAATTGATACGTTACTTGTGTTTTTGTGCATAAAATGTTAATTTACATATCCACAATTAGATTTCTGGGTTTTATGATATTTCTTATTTAATAGGTGCATTTTTTGCGGGGTTTTAAGGGCTCGTCAACAGCAAGGTCATTAGAGCCCACCAATGGGTGCAAATAGGTAGAAATATTTTTAATGTTTTGTCGTTCGCGCTATCGGCGTAATTATTTTCACTATTTCTCAAGAACTAATTTAGGTATCACGTTTTTTGTGTAATGTGCTATTTTATCTGTTATATAATTACATTGTTAAATTCACTGTCGGTATTTTGGATCATTTATTGAACTTTTAATAAAATTGAATGGAAAAGTTTCAGTAGTTATTTTTAGTTTGTATTTACCAGTTCATTGAAGCATTAGTGGTAAAACATATGATTAAATTTTGCCACAACATTCGTTCCTAAAAACAATTTTTTGAATGCAACCACGTAATTAAGGATGATTTTAGCCAGTTCATTACGATAGTTTTCATGTTGAACAGAAACACATTTCTGGGAGGTGATAAAGTCGTTGAACAGGTTTGGGATGGAGGAAAGAATGAGGAAAGAACTTCTTTCCCCTATTTTACCCAACCGCGTCCTTCCGATAGTCGCGACAAAATCCGAAAGGCCCAAAATCCAGTAGCGACAAAACCTCACAAGACAGGTAGAAGACCCACCCGGTTTATGTTCGGTGGGGAGAGGGAGGGGAGAAGTAATTAGTCTGGCCCCGCTGTTACATTCATTTCCTTTTCAGAACTCCCAGTACAATTTCTTAAAAAATTAGCCATTAATATCACATATCTTGGTGACGTATCATTTTTCTCGTCTAACAATACGATACACGAGTAAAATAAAACTCGAATCACATTTCTACGATGCCTAGTTACTGAGATAATCGAGAAGTTACTGGGAGTGTCTTGTGTACTCCCGACAATGTTAACTCTTCATTCGTGTTTCATATGTTTTATTCGCTTGTAAGAAAATTTATATTGATAATATTATTATTATTATTATTATTATTATTGAATATTAAATAGATAGTATATTATCATTATGGAATATTAAATAGATAGTATTATTATTATTATTGAATATTAATTTTTGTAGTCCGGCAGAATGCCGTCTCGTAAACATCGACTATTGTATATATTTGACTGATTTATTTGTAGAATCATGTCTTTTGTTACGAACGAAACGCTCGTAAAGCATTTATATTTACCAACTCATGTATTACGAAGTAAAAGCTCGTACTTGTACGTACTTACCCTATGAACATTCAAGTTACTAATACTCTTTGAGTATATAATTATTCATGAGTACATAATTACTCCATGAACACATTAGCATTCCTTGCAATAATAAACATTCTTAGGAACTTAGAAGTTCCGTGCAAGTTCGAAGTTCCGTGAGGAAGATTGATGTTCCGCGGAACATCCTTTGTGAACGTGCTCAAGATAGACACTCTGTGCTTTCACTATATATAGAGCAACGTTCAACCCACAGCAAGCCCAGTCTTCACCAGAGTGACACGACGTTACGCTGCTACATACAATTCAAGTGACATGTCGTCACTCTATCACTAGTCGTCGTCTCGCTAATAGTTTGTCTTCGAAAGAAGTGACATGCTGTCACTCGTATCGTCCGTCTGCTTTTCGAAATCGCCGAGATGCTGAACCAGAGTGGCACTATGCTACTTGGTTTATCAACACTTCGATATATTTTTTGGAGAGTAACTTGCTAAGTTACTCCAATGCTGCATAACTCTATTCATGGCAACGCGCCTTGAAACAATCGTCGAAATGCTGAACGCATTTATTCATACCATTTTCTAAGTTTCAACTTATCTACAATTATCAACACTTCTATCATCATCTGCTCTCCAAGCAGCCAAAAGGAAGCAACAGCCTTCACGTAAGACCATGGATACCTGTAACCATGACGGAAGGAACGCACGCAACTGCTGATGACAGCCTTTGCACATTTCGTAATAAGAAAGATGTTAAGTATTATTACTCATGTTTATGAGTGCTTCAGTCAAAGTTGAGCTAGTTATCAATTTCTTATTATTTCAAATCCTGCATTATACGTATATGGTTCCTAACCATTCTTTACAATTGTTAATTAATTTGCAGGTATCAAGTATATTTAATTTGTTTCGGGGGACAAAAGCTCAAAAACTTGAGCTCAATTGTTGTTGTTTTTTGCATAGGCCAGCATGGGCCATGCTTCACATTTGCATATAATCCACTTTAGTAGTTCTGCTTGATATTTTGGGAAGAGATTCAATGGGCATATATTTCCACAAACTAAAACTCGTTTGTATTTCAAGGTAGTCATTTATTTATGTAACTCTGTAAAATTTGATATTTTCAGTGAATTAGTTGCTCACAACTAATATCAATCTTGTAACGGGGGAACATTTATGTAATTCTGTTTACCTAGCTTTAAGGAAAATTGATGTATATATTTAAATGTAATAAATGTGCCTTTTTGTGAATCTGATGCGTGCTTACAAGAATCCGCCTTTCTTTCATCTCTGATGCTTGTTGAAACATACAAGTCCCCCATATAGTCTCCTATGTTGCATCGAATGGCTATTCGTTTGTAACAACTTTCATGCCTTACAAGAGCAGCACATCTTTACATTTAGCACAAGTAAATTTCGGAATGTTTTCCTGACGTGAAGTATGAAACGAAGTCTCCCATTGTTTCTGTTTTCACGAATCATTTTTCACACACATGCGTATTATTTATGGATATTTGATGTAAATTAGCTGGCCTATGACTGAACACCGATGAAGTCGCAAAGAAATCAGGCGTTTGAGATGTTTCCGCGTACTCTGAGTAAATGCAGGTAAGTGAAAATAACTTATAGAACTATTGTTCATCTAAGATAGTTTTACTGGATATTCTGTTATCATATATTTATCTAATAAGGTTAACACACTTAATCGAAGAAAATGGTTTAAAAGTAGACGTGTGAATACTGGGTGACTGTAGATTGGGTCCCGCAATCAACTTTCCCTTCGCTTGCATCCCTGTTAATCCCTTGCTGTTTTTCCTGGCCAGAAAGGTATAGTTGGATTGGGTCTCGTGGTCAACTTCCCCTCTCTAGCGCCCCTTCGGTTTTTCCTTGTCAGAAGAGCATGTCTTAATTGCGTCCCACGCTGGAGATGCGGAGGAAGAACATTCCTGTGCATTGTAGAGTGGAGGAGAATGAAAACTAGTTGAAAATAAGGAGTAGGTATATCGAGGTGCCCCATATATTGAGACCATTTGCTACAGAGAAGTGAGACGTTGAGTGGCGTATATAGCTTACATTTCGTTGAAAATGGCAGATTCAACTCAACTGACAATGCTGAGTGAACGTGGTAAGGCACTATTAGTGTGGTTTTCACAAACTCTTGAGCGATGGATCTCAACGCTGGAGATGCACAGAAAGAAAATGTAAGATTAAATTAGTTGCCAGTGCCCTTATTTACGACATGTTTTAAGGACGCACAAACTCATTACAGTTCGTACTTCACATTACGTTTCGGGGATGTATTCTTCCTTTCTTCTTAAAATTGTACAAATCCTTATTGCAAATTATATGGTGCACTTTATACTTGCTATAAAAACATAGAAATTATCTAGTATTTCACATCATTGATCTCCAGTACAATTGTTACAAATATTTAGCTTAAATACGTGAGAAAGTACAAACCTGAACGCTCTTAGATGCATGTGTATACTGATTAAAAGTTATGTTACACTTATTAAGATTATTAAAATTATCTCATGATATTTTAGTTGCATGTTCGTCTAGTTGTGGGTCATGTGATTTTAGCCTGTTGTGCAGCATTTGGTGTTATCCTCCAGCTCTGACCCACCGTACTGAGGTTTATCAGTACTGTGCGGTACAGGTTGTCTTCATGTTATGACGTAATTACGTGGTGGGGGAAATGATGTGGGAATGAAGTATCTTAAGTTTTTATTTATGTTTTTTTAATTATATTTAATATTGTGTCATATTTTGAAGTGAATATGTTTGACTCAACTTGTGTATTCATAACTTTGTTAATTTTAATATTTATTGATTCTGACTGACGAGGACAGGTTGATATTCTGAAGTATGGCGGCGGGGAATCATCCACATGTGTGTTTCCTCAACCACTGGTAGTGGCTTTTGGCGGCATTGGTACTGGTCGCGTGTGCAGACATGCAGGTCGCACCACCATGGTGATTTGGGCGACGCGAGCTAATCACAGGAGATTGATGTCATTGTACTTGACGAATGGCTTGTATCTAGGATGTGTGAAGTGCTCCTCCACAGGAATCTTCCGAAGACAAAATGTAGTGTTCTCCCAAGGGAATCTATCGTGCTGGTCCCCTCGCCTCGCCAGACTGGAGCGCGATGCAGGTTGATTGTGATGATGCATCATAAAAAGAAAATAATTCATATAAATCCGTTTACCAAATCTGTCATGATTAACATTCCATTATTTTTAATGAAGCCCCATTTCCAAGACACAAAAGTACCGTAAATCGTAAATGACATTAGTATGTTTTAATGAAAACTCTATACTCTTAGGACATTTTTAAAATACCTCAAAACATCAAGCAAGTCCGCACTCAACATCGTATATTATCTAGCAAAACTCGAACACTGGTATTACACCTCCGTACTAAATTCAACATAACTTAAAAAGAACTTGAAATAAATTAATGCATTATTTTCCTCGATCAGCCAAGCTAAGAAACTTTAGCACACATTACAGTTTGTGTAATTAACTTTCCAAGGAATCCACAACACTCATTTGTACATTAGCTAATTATTTCCTCACATACAAATAAGTAACATCATTTACAACGATTTTCATGATCAGACCAGCACCGCTCAATCTCACACATTCCAGGATAATGCACTTTTGATATCTATAAGCTGCCACGTAAAATCATGAACTCAAAAATACTGCTTCACTTCAGTCATTGAGACTACTCATCTGTTTACTTCAAGGATGAAGTTCACTTTAGGCAAATGTTTCAATATTGAATGGCTGTCAGCATACTCGCAAGCAACATAATAATCTTGTTCTCTCTCATACACCAAAGAACATCAATAAAATCGAGGAAACTCAAAAAGAGATAATTTACTGTTGGAATTCACTCATACCGCACCATCCATAAAGAAGAAGTCAACAATTTCTATCTATTTACTCCTGGTGAGTGTCAAATGTCGCAGAAAAGCGCTGTTATATGCTTGACAGAACATTAAAGTCTCAACCAACATGCTGAACACTCAAACATTTCTAGAATAATTCAAAAATCAGACTCCTTTTAATTACAAAGTCACAGGAATAGCAATGAAAGAACAAGACAAAGAAAAGTAAGGACTTGAATTATTACCAATCAAAATTAAAGAGATAACATCCAAATAGCATGTCAGAATAACCACCCATGTACGCAAATCATATCCCATCAACAGTCAGTCATCATCAGTAACCAAGTCCATAAAAATTCCTAAACATATTACAAGTATATACTGTTTTAAGATAAAAATTCATACTAGTCCCGTATACATGACGAATTCAATATTGTACCCAGGAGAGCGAGCGTTCATTTTACGCAAAGTCGGCAAGGATTCTTCAAGCGCTCGAGCTGTTTCGTGCGTGAAGCTCCTCTCCACAAAAATATCAAGACTGATTTCGCGGTCCAGACATTTGTCAGGTAGTAACAATTATAAAACCATACATGTACTTACAACCAGGCAAAATGTAATTGATTAAATAATACATATTCAAGTGAATCTCTATTTAACTGAATTCCGCATCCACATTTAGCGCTATAATGTATAAATTTCCATGACGTACTTTAAGTCCCGGCACCTTAATAATAATAATAATAAATTTATTGTCAAAAAACAGTACAAACTGCGTATGACCACGTGGAGGACAATAAACTAATTTATTCTCCGGAAGCAAGCAAGGGACCATCCCATCAATTCCGATCAAGAGCCCTAAGGCAGAGGCGGATTCAAAAAATTCAGCAAAAGTTCCTAGATAAGATAAAAAGTTAGCTGCGAGTTATAATACATATATAATGTCAATATGTTTGTAATTTAACGCAAATATGTTTGGAAATTTACATGTACAAGTTATTATCGAACTATAGATTATTCTGAGTATAGTGTTTAAAAATCATAAGAGTTGAAAAAAACCCACTATATTCACGATTTATTGTTACAATAAACATGACCCTAGACAAAGCCTAGAAAACCTGCATAATAAATCCGCCTCTACCCGAAGGAAAAACGGAGAAAAACCCGGGCCAGGATGGNACAACCGTGCCAATGTTGAGTACACATAAAACTAAATTAATATGAGCCATAAGACAACACAATCATGCAATAAAATAGTTTTTGAAATTGTTATAAGTTATTTAAAAAGTACTACAGTAAAGGCGTGATAAAGTACAAGTCGAATTTAACTTTTATTAAAATCAATAAATTCTTTTACAGTTTAGAAGCACTGGTGCAGGAGATAGTTTTCAACCGCGGATTTGAAGAGATTCAATTTCATAATATATTTTATATTTTTGGGCAGGGAATTATATAGAACGATCCCCGAATGATATGGTCCTTTTTGGCAAAGACTGGTTGATACTCTAGGGCAATGAATATTACTACTATTGCGAGTATTGTGTTCGTGAACGAGACTGTTTCGTATAAAGCAAGGGTGGCACTTCAGTAATTCGGTCTTAACAAACACGACCGTTTCATAAATATAAATGCAGGGAAGTGTTAAGATATTTAATTCCTTGAATAAAGGTTTACAAGAATTTCGGGGATTAGATTTACAAATTATCCGAACTATCTTCTTCTGAATTCTGAAAGTTTGAATACTCTGACCGGAATTACTCCAGAAGGTAATGCCGTAACATAAATGGGAGTAAACATTTGCAAAATATACGCAACGGGAAATACGTGGACTAACCAGACCTACATAGTAATTTGTTACCAATTTGTTGCCCAAAAAATATTGTATCTCGTACCGTAAACGAGAAACAGTGGATACACCTGTTTAAGTCTTTAGCTGGAGTATCCACATCTATATCTCCGGAACCAATAGAGATACCGAAATGCTGTTTGTGGAATAATTTGTTGCTAATCTAAGACAGCTTTTGGCAGACACATACTTCACATTTGTTGATCTACAAACCCACCTTTGCCGAGGAATTTACCTGGCACGGACTTCACCTCAGATCGTTTGGGAAACAACACTTCGCTTCTCTTTTACATACCTTACCTCACTCACTCCACCAGTCCTTTCACCTACACCACAACACACTCGTATTGCTACCTCGTCACTTTCTCCATCTTTCCCCACTCCCACCTCTTCTCCAGTCCCTGACCTGTCCCCCCTTCACTTGAGCAAATCTGTTTCACCTGCCCCATTCACGACTCCTTCCGCCTCCGAACACGGTTATAACTTGCGGACGAGAGTTCGATGTGTTGCTCGAAGATGACAATTAAATTTAAATTCTCCTCAACCATCTACATTCAATTGCGTCTCTCGAGAAAATAAAATAAATATCTTTCATCATAATGATCAATCGCTTTCCAACAAAATAACTGATACTGAAATTCTTATACTAAACTATCCATTCGATTTGTTATGCCTAACAGAGCATTGGCTTTCTGATAATGACATCGAATGTACTTTTATTCCAAATTATTCTTTAATTATCTTTTACTGTCGAAAAATTTCAAAGGTAATCATCTACACAGCGGTACGTGTATCTACAATAGAAATGACATTTTATTCTCCCCACTGTTAGGTTACGAGAAATTCTGCTTGGATGGTATTTGCGAACTCTATACAGTTCATTTAACTGATAAAGGCGATCAAAAATTGTAGTTTCGTGTTTTTATAGACCTCCTCAGTCAGATCTAGAAATTTGCAGACCATATTGCGCTCTTTTACTCATCAACACATATATTAATATTATCTCAACATATAAATGATGACTTAAATACTTAAAAAGAAACTGGTACACTCAGGAAGCTTTGCAAGTGAATGGTACGGAAACCAAATACATCAACTTTGGTTTTGAAGAATTTAACTTTCCAGAACCTATAAAATATCATTCAGAAACTTGTACCACAAATGCATGTAAATGTCAATATATAGAAAAAGTTAATAGTTTTAAATACCTTGGTGTAACTATGTGTAGGGACGTGCCCTTCCCTACATACTACGCGCCAGATGCATGTCATACATACGCATCGATGATTCTCCCCCATAACGCCTACGCCTATTAACAAAGTTGATATAGGAACACTATTCCTACACATCAAGGAAGTGTATAACTTCACACGCACGCAAGTTGCAAAACATCCACCATATTGTTTACTAATCTCTAGCGGCACCGCCCTCTGTATATGAGAACCTCGAGCCGCGACATCAAGGAACTCCCAGGACAGCAGACTCCGTGGAAGACACAGTAAACATAGAAGGCTCCGTGGCGATTAAAGTCGCCCCAACAGCAATTCTATAGCGGTATTCACTAATCTGCCCTCCCCCGTAGGGACTATGGGGAACGATATGCCCCCTAGACAGTCAAATGTTCCTACTTAAGAACTCAGACTTATAGCAACCAAACATTTATTAATCCTAGCAATCCTTCACGAGACACTTCCCTGTGAATGAGCTCTGAAGACGCACCAAGTCGAATTTCGTTTATGCTGGATTCCTATGCTGAGTCTCAACGATATATACTTCTGCAACCCTGATAATATATATTCGTGCAATCCCAGCGATATATATATCCCAGCGAGCCTAGAAAGTATTCGACATAAATTTCGTCCACGCTAATTCCTGGAGGAGGCACATCCTAACGATACGCACTCCAACACCAAACTTCACTGACGCTGGATCCCGAAGGATCTACATCCAAAAGGATCTCCGGAGCACAACGCTGACGACGTCTTGACGCTGAGGAAATTCCGCCCTCGGAACTTGGCGGCTACGACTCCGAAGGTCCACGCAAGACACCACGACGAAGTTCTTCACTGGCGGTACCTCTACACAGAAGAGTGCCGAGCCCCGCGGATTGCTGCCACTAACGCTGCATCCCTATAGTATACGTGAGAAACCAATTCAAGCGGAGCATTAAATCCGTCACATGTCGTGTTGTGTCAACCTCTTAAGTTTTTATTCCAAGACAGGTTTTATTCAATTCTGCAATAAAGATTTTGATTCTTTGAAGAACCTACTTGGAAGTTTATTTATCTTGTGAAAGAAGAGGTTTCGTTGCAAATACAACTAAACCTCTCCCCTACACAACATATGGATAATAAATTATCATGGGAAAATCACATCGGAAATTTATAGTAAATCAAGATCGTCAATTAGGATTTTTCACTACCTACGCGACATTTGTGACACTAACCTGACGCGTAAATTGTATTTTGCATTAATTCATTCTAGAACTGTTGGAAAAGTACGTATAAAAATCTAATTAAGAAGTTAAAAACAACAAAAAATCACTTTGTTCGTATTATGTTATATAAAAATAAACGAGTGAGTGCCTTCCCATTGTACGTAGAATTAAACACATTGCCTGTTGAACATTTGTTCGTATTTGAAGTTTTAAGAATTGTTTATATAAAAAGCGGAAATGTAGGAACAAATGATTTATTATACAAACATGAAATACGGAAAATAGAATTTTCAGAACACCTAAAGTAAAAAAAATTGTTTAGACAATCCCTTTAATACATAGGACCTAAGTTGTTTAATCAGTTGCCTTATAAAATTAAATCCTGCAATAATCTGAAACAATATTGTAAAATGCTAAAGTCTTGGCTATTAAGGACATCTGATATTAGATTAATATATTATAAATAATCATTTAAAATAAATTGTTTTTTCATGTACACTAATTATAAATTTATTTGACTTGAATTGTCATCTCATTATTGCATCAGCGAATGTAAGCACGTTTATATCTATATTTTACATAGACACAGAAGTTGTATAGAAGTAAGATTTTGTTTGTGTTTCTCAGACTACAAATTAATGTTATTCTTAGTTATTCCTAAATAAATAAATTTAAATGTGTCTTGTAGTAACTCGTTATTGGTGTATTATTCAAGAAATTATGGTTTTGATAATTAGCCTAATATTCGTAGATTGAAGTAAATTTCCATGCAGACACCACAGATAGCAGCATGTTAACTGCAAATAAATTTACTGGTGAAACGGACTCATTATTTTTTTTGTTGCCATACAATTATATTTTATTCGTGTAACTGACCTACAACTGGATATTGATCAATATTCCTAGATGTCTAAATTGTATCTTCTTTTGTAAATATGATTCTGGAAATAAAATTATTATTAAAAAGTTTTTTTTCTGAATTTCGAAATTGTATTAAAACGTCTAAAACAGAAATACACGAAATCTATTGTTATCTGTGGCGATTTCAATATCGATTTACTCAGTGAATCGGATTCCGCGCATAATTCAAAGAATCGGTTCAATAATCTAATCAGTTGCTTCAATCTTATTGCTGTGATAATCGACCCCACTCGACTCTCAGGTTCATCCCAAACATTGCTACACCAGATAATTGTCAACACTAGACATGTGTACTTCCCAAGTATCTAACACGGGGTACAGCGATCACTTTGCCCAAATATTGATTATTAAATATAAGTTAAAACTACGTAAAATTCTCTACAAGATTACTAGACAGTTTAACGAAAAATATTAAGATTGTTTAAAAACTTTTTACATCAGGAAACATGGAATGACGTGTATAATTGTGAAAACACCAATGATAAATTGAATGTATTTTTTTCAATATTCTTGGAGAATTACAACTCTTGCTTTTCTATAAAGCGCCAGTTAGTTAAAGTAAACAAACACAATAGATGGATAACATTAGGGATTAGAATTTCTTCCAAAAACAAATGTCATTCCTATTATCTTTCAAAACTCAGAAACTAACCACTCCAATTTCATTATTATTACCGAAAATATAAATCCATTCTTAGAAAAGTGATCTATGCATTTAAAGTGATGGAAAATGACAGACAGATAATAGAATCGAACAACCAGACCAACCCCATGTGGAATATTGTAAAAAACGCATTCCCTTCAGAAAATCTAAAAAAAAAACATATCCGTACTAGATGAAGGCAAAATCGTATCAAATTCAAACGACATCGCAAATTTTTTCAATTCTTATTTCTCAAAAATAGGTGTAATATCGTAATCAATAACTCAAAACCACTGTCCACCAAATACATCCACATACGTACCACATTTTCTCTTCCGAGACTAACGTTAGTGACGTTATGGTTGTCATAAGTTAATTAAACAATAAATTTTCAGCAGGGATAGATGATATACTTGAATTTATAATAAAATATTTCTCTCGCGTATTTAATCCACTCATATTTTTAATAGCTTATTTAACTTCTTGTCAGGAGGAGTGTTTCCCGACATATTTAAGAAAGGAAATAGACGTGATGTTGGAAACTAACGACTCATATCACTGTCACACCGGAGCCCGGCTCGTATCGAATACCGAGACGGTTTTCATCTCCGGCGGCGGGTTAGGATAACACAGTTTAGATTTAGAGTAACTCGCTTGGACTGCCCTGTCACAAGTCTTGGTGAAAGGTTAAAACATGAACTCATGCAAAATATTAATAGAATTTAATGAATTAAAGAGCCCTGAGTGGGCTTGAGAATAATCAGTAACATTACTGCCTTTCTGAGCGAATGATTACAACATTTTAACATAGCTTGCCGTAAGGGTGGCTTGTGTCGAGATCCGACAATGTTCCAAGTTGTTCATACCGTCGGGGAGTTCATTTGGCCCGAAGTTGATGACTACCCTCGTAGCAACGGTGAAGAATTCGTCGGCAACTCGTCTGGCGGCAGCGGCAGCGCTCGGCCCTCGGGGTCCGTCGAATCTCTCGTACAACAAGAAGACCCTTTTGATGCGTGTCCCTTGCCTTAAGCAATTTCGGGACGAGGGCGCGGGGGTCGGTGGGCGCCCTGGGTTACGCCTTGGTGGGGTGGTGGAGACGTGTGTCCATAAGGATACAATATTAAGGCGTAGGTGGTGGGGATTATCTATGGAGATGGAAAAAGTTGCACAAGACACTACATTGTCATGTAGAAGTAGATGGGCGTTGTCTATAGATTTAGATGCAACAGGGAAGAAGGAGGGGGAACGTTATATGGAGGGGACGTGAGGGTGCAGCCGCGTCGGCTGTTTCATCGTCCTGTGCGTCATCTTAATTGACCACACAGAAAAACAGAGTGTCTCACCACAGAGAAAAACAGGAAAGGGTGCGTATGCGGGCTACCGCCTTGTGGCTGCCACTGCGGGATACCGTCTGGAGGCCCCGTTTGGGAGGACACTGACTCCATTTTAATGAATAGGGCACGCATAGCGAGGGCTGTAAATAATCATCAACTCTTTCCAAAAGCAGCGGGGTCGAGACAACCGAAGGAGAATCCAGACGAACGATACGGAGGGGGAACCGTCATGTCACCCCGTGACATCACTATTGCCTACTTGTCAACAATCCTGGAAAAAACTCTTCTATAAGAGACTTTTATACTCCTTATCTCATAATAATATCCTCTCAAGCCATCAGCACGGTTTCTGAAAATCCCTTTGAACTAACAGCGCCATATTTCTTTTTCTAAATGATGTAACCAATTCTCTTTACCGTGGAGATAATTCACAAGGTATTTTTCTTGATTTAACGAAACCATTCGATGTAATCAATCACGCAATTCTTCTCTCAAAACTGCACTCATTTGGCATTCGTGAATTGGCACATCAATGGCTAATTTCCTACTTGAAATATTGACATCTACAAGTTTAAATTTCCTATGTTGAAAATAAAGTATGTCAACATTACCTTTCAGAAACAAATCCACTTATTTGCGGAGTTCCTCAAGTTTCAATTGTAGGCCTTATCCTCTTTTTATTGTACGTAAATGATATGGCATCTACCAAGCCCGATTGCAAAATGGTTCTCTTTGCCGATGACACAAAGTTACTATGTAAACATGTCAATGCGCAAAAAGTTATATCTTACCTCTCGTCTTGGTTTCATTTGAATCGTTTCATTGTTAATACTGATAAAACAGTATCAATGCCATTTCTCAATAGTGTCATGAAATCTTTTCCTCCTACACCCCTTTCGATAAACGGAACCCAAATAAAAACAGATAAGTTAACAAAATTTTCATATTCAAGACAACCTCGAATGGAATTCCGAATTTTGGTCAACATTGTTAGTCAACACGTCTCTCGCTGTTTGTATTTTGCAAATGTTTATTTTCAATTACGGCACGGTATTATCTCCTGAGGGCAATCCACTCAGAGCATTCAAACTTTTAGAATCCAAAAGAGAATAGTTCGGATAATATGTAAATATTCCCCGAAATTCATGTTAACCTGTATTTAGAGAATTAAACATTCTCCCTCTTCCTTGCATATACATTCATGTAGTACTCGTTTTTGTTAAGACAGAACTATTAAAATCCCACCCCTGCTAATGTAGTTCACGAACTAGAAATAGTCTAGTTCACGAACACAACACCTGTAATAAAGCTAATATACATCGTCCCGGCGTGTCAAGAACTCTTTGTCGAAGAGACCCATATCATTCAGGAATAATTTTCTATTATTCCTTACCAAAAATATGAAAGATATAAATAAATTTAATCTCTTTAAATCTGCGGTTAAAAGCTCTTTAATGTGCTATTGTTTCTATAAAGTGAACGAATTATTAATAAAATAAGTTAATGAGAGTTAAATTTCCTTATAAATATTGTTTTCCATATGACTTCGGATGATGTAAGTGATGTTAATATCTCTTATACTTTATCACGCAATTGTTATAGTACTCTAGTTACTGATTAAATTCCTTTTTCACACATGTTTATTTTGCTCCTTTTTTGTTTTTCGTAATAGTTTATTTCTAACTGTACGCAACCTTGGCACGGTTGTGTACATTATGTACATTCTGACCCGTGTTTTACTCCGGTTTTCCTCCAGGAAGTGGCGGATTTTCCTTGGATGGGAAGGTCATTAATACTTTTGTTTTATTAATCTCGAATTTTTACTGCACTAATATCTATAATTTATTTTGAATAATAAATGGATAACTAGGTATTTATTAAATAATTTCTTTTGTAAATATGAAATCCACCACTGCCCATGGACCCTTGATCGGAATTTATGCGATGGTCCCTTGCTTGTTTCCGAAGAGTAACCTAGTTTATTGCCCCCACGTGGTTATACACAGTTTGTAACTCTTTTTTTAAAGATAATGCTTATTTATTTATATTTAATTTGTTGCTGATATGTTACGCAAGAACGAAATATGTTGCTGCTTCCTTTTACGAGAAACAGTGGATATTCCAGCTTAAGTTTTAAGGTGGAGTATCCACATCTATGTCTTCGGATCCATTAGAGATATCGAAATGCTATTTAAGGAATTATTTGTTGCTAATTTTTTGCCGACATGTTACGCAAGAACAAAATTGATCGTTTCTTTAGTTTGCGGGAAGAAGGTGATAGTTCAGCAATCTTATTTCAGGAACAAATTGATATTTTGAAATTCTGTTTGATGTATTATTTGTTTCCTATACGTTACCCACACCAAACGTTTTTCGTGCTACCTGTTTGAAGTATTAATGAGTAATTTTGCATTACCGGAAATCGACAAGCCTTTTATATATGATAGATGATATAATGTTATGTAATTTTTAAGTTATCTGACGTAAAAATATAGGTAAAAAGTGGGTTTGACGAGATGAAGAATAGCTCTTCTATAAGGTTTACATTAGAACCTATCTATAGGGAATACGACTAATTTACAGCAAATGATTTCAAGAAATTTGTCCGTAAGGCTAAAGGTTCGAATCGCCCTGCTTATGTTGAATGACACCACGTCCGGGGACAGCTGAAATTTCCGGAGACAGCAACTAACAGTCTTGCTTCCGACCCCTCATACTGATTCACGGATTATATCAAATAAAGGTTTTGTAGTTGTCGAAATTTTTTAACATTAAGCTTTCTTGCCTAAAAGATATTAAGAGCTTTAAAAGTTCTTCATTGGATCATAATTTTGTAATGAATAAAGGTTTCCGGGTCAATCCATACGAAACGGACCAGAGGTGATCGCTCGACCATTAAAAAAATTCATATTTTCCCTGGCCCTTTCCTTATCATTCGAGAGTTCAAAACAGACGTTTGAAAACATTGATCTCAAACATTTACGTGTGTCGCCTATTTTTTCTTCCCGCGCGCCCGTATTTTCGCATTTGTCAGCATTTACATTAACGCTCATATCGCAGGAACAATTTATCCTATCAAGCTCAAACAAAAAACATTGCAAAGATCACATTTCATTGTATAATATTTTGTCTATACATTTTACTTCTACGATGACAGTTCATCATAACTTGGATAACAAAATTAAACAATTTTCACTTTTTACGAATTTACTGTGAAAAATTGAGCGGTATATACGAGCTTTAGGTTTTTTATGGATGTAGATACATATTAAAAGCATTACCCAAAAAATTATCAACGTTTTTACTTGTTTCCTTTATTTTTATGGGTTTTTAAAAATCAAGCTTTTCAAATTGTCAAGTTTAGGCTTAAATAACTCCGATAGGGCTGACGATAAAATTCTGAAAATGACACATCATGCAGTCTTTTGTATCATGGTTATGAAAATTAAAACACATTGTTGTATATTGAGCTCATAAAAAAGTTACAGCACCTCAAATATGAGGAAAAGCACAATTAAAACGAAGAACTATGTCTCGTACATCCCAGCTGTCTGACTTTGATTTTGTGATTTTCATGTTATTTTATGCTCAGAATAAAGTTATGAGTAAAAAACGATTTATTGCTGTTTTCATTAAAAAGTATTTTAATGTCTTATTTACGTCATGAACCTCCATACTAAAAAAGACATCCCGTTCCGAAATGAACGGCCATTTAAAGTGGGCAGCAATTAGTAACAGACCATAGATACATGAAAATTATAAATGTACATTAAAAATTTTCAAAATATTAGTTGTTTAATTTGTTTCATTGTTAAATTATTTATAATTTTAACGTCTTTTTGTTTGAATTCATCTAACAATTGTCTCGCTTTAAGTGTAGTGCAAGTACTTTAGTGATCGACATAAGAAACTTATTTAGTTAATATAATTTCTGTCAATTGATGAAATTTATGTCTTAATTTTTCTTTCTTTTCAAGGAAGTCTTCTGTTCCCCGGATCGTATTTTTAAAGAATCATCGAACTGCTAAAAGAAATACTACATTTTCCAAAAATTATTTTTTGCATCATTAGTTGATGTCCAAATTTGAATTAGCTGACACCCGACATGAGTGTTTGGTACCTATAACAGTGACAAATGAAAGTATGTATTTCTCGTTTCGGTCAACTAAGAACCACGATGACGAGTGTTAGTACGTTCTGTGTGAGTTTACTCTCTAGACACATCGTGACACATTTTTGGGGGGAACAGCATCTAGATAGAATCTAGATGGCTGTATCCGAGCATTACAACTGTGGGTGACAGCCGCAGAGAGTGAACACACACACCACAGCTATTTTTTATTATTATTGTTTCCCTAGTATCTCACCCGGCAGATTACTACCTGGGGTTCGTCAACTCTATCTGAACTTTCACTATCTAGTTCTCAAGCTTTGCGTATCGTCATCATCTGATGCACACATACCTGGAAATTGTTGAAAGCTTCTTTTGTACTTATGTACTCATACCAATCATTCCCATCAATTCCCTTCTTCTTTAGTGTTCTGTATCATTCTCCTCGTTCTTCATCCGTCAACACACATTCATGTAACACGTGATTTATGTCATCTACCCCTCGTCCGTAAATGCACAGATTGTCCTCCCTTAAATTTCTTTTCACGAAATAACTGTTGAAACAGCCATGTCCCATAAGTATTTTGTACGCCAAATGTGATGGCTTGAACCATTTTCTGTTTCTGTTCCCAAGAGTTACTTCTTTTTTAAATGTATATGTATTTCGTCCTGTCTTTGCTTGGGTCCATCGTATTGTCCAACATTTTTCAAGTTCGCGTCCTATGAGACGTTTCCATCATATATCCTTCTGAGATATGGTTTTCCATCAATACAAATTTCTTCTCCCTGTCGCACCTTATATCTCAGTACATGCTGATCTACTTCCAAATCAAACGGGAGAACACACAACAACACCTGTAGGACCATATTGAAAACATTTTTCTATAAGCCACACCAGTTTAGGAGACTCTGTCGTTGATAATGGCTAAGTTTTCGCTCATTAATGAACTTAGCCCGTTCATAGCACACTTCTCCGAAATAGCAAATTAACGATTGAAAGACACCGTTATATAGACGCCAATAGTGGTCCCTCTCCAGCGTATGTTTCGTATATCCAACACGCATCAAACTCTATACTAGTTTTGTTACCTTTCTTCCGATGTATGTGAAGTGACTTGTGAACGTTAATTTCTCGTCTAAGATTACATCTAGGTACTTCCCTTGCGACTTTAACTGTAGACGCCAGTTACTACCTATAATTATCGGGTCCCGTTGTGATTTCCCACGGTGTTTCATCCCAAAAACTATGCCCTCTGTTGTCGTTTGTGATATCCGTAGCTGCACTTGGTCACACTCTTGTTCGAATATACAGAGCATATTGTCCCCATTTCTTTCAAGCTGTCCACTATTTCCTGTCACAAGTTGCAAATTAGGACTGCTGTCTTCCCTCCCGACTTTTATTCCTATAGGCATATAGCACAGTTTTCCGAATATCATATATGGTTTTTGTACAAGACATATCCATGCTTTTATCTGCTATATACTTTACCAGGTCAACCGTTCCTTCTATGCTCCCCTGCAAATTTTGTTGTATAACATTAATTCCCATAATGTGAATTAATTATATTAAAATCTCTCTTAGATTATGAACAGACCTTGCTTCGCACAGTGCGTGCCTACTTTTTGTTTCGTCTCTTACAGTTATTACATATTTCTACCTCTGAATGACATGTCCGGTAATCATGGCCCACCATTCCACATTTTCCACAGGTTGGTGATTTGTCCCTACAATTCTTGGCCAGATGCCCGTAATGGTGACTCAAATAGCAACCTAGTCAGTTGACTTATTCCCGTATCCTATTTTATTTTTTAAAATGTATTTTTCTTGAAATGTTTTTATAACCCTGTTCCTTGATGATATTACTGAGGATTCTTGGCCATTGTCTTCCATGTGTTTTCAATTCCATCGTTTATTTTTCTTGTATTTATGTGAAATTACTCGTATCCATGTTTTATTGCATCTTGTATTGCTCATAATAATGTAACATTCCTTCCGAAATCTTCATACCTATCCTTTGACGCAATCCATATTTGTCTATCTTGAAAATTTGTCAGTTCGTGATAATTCATCCTTTTCATATATTCACATCGTTCATGTCTATAAATATAACAACCATTCAAAATGTTATCCGGAGATTCGATTCCCCTATCACAGACACACTCATTATCTTCTCTCTTGCACATTATTTTCATATATTGATTGAAGTTTCCATGGCCAGTGATAATTTCTATAACGTACTTATTCGGTGTAAAACATGTCTTGTTTTTGTACGCAAACTCAATACATTTAATATCATCTTTTCAATTTTTGCCATCTAGGACCGCGTGAAGTAACATCATGCATTCAACATCATGCAATGTTTTCCATTAGTTCTTTATCCTTTCAATTTACTATTTTCTTCTCTCTTTTGTCCAGATGTTAGTTCTTATTCTCTTCTCCTTCTTCTGGAAACCCTCAAAGTTGTACATCAACCTTCTAAACGTTGTTCTGTCCTGTATTGCATCGTCCGTTATACCGATCTCTGCCATATCTTTTTTAATTTATTTAATATATACATTTAATATAATGTATAAAATCCTGCCTACCTTCTCTCTGTTCCATCTTACTGACCAAGATTGATGCAGTGTTCTTGTTAATTTTGATTTCCATCCTCTGTCGTTCCAACAGAATTTCCAAGCATCCACCTCCATAATTTCCACTTTTCTTACTCGTATAGCGTAAGCTTATTTGAACCGCGATATTTATGGATGCAATGTCTAAAATGGTTTGTAATGCCTTGGTCTAAAGGGTCCTGTAGCATCTGCACCAATTTATTAATATTAGGTGTTGTACTCTTTCCAACTTCTTTTCCATGTATTTATTCTACAAACCCGCCTCCCATACGCTAGCGCAGTACGTCATTATGCTCTTAATTTTTCCGTTATATAATTTTCTTACCTCATTATCTTCTAAAGAATATTTTGGTATTCCAACCTGAATCAATTTATAAAATATCTTCTTCACCGTTTTCTCTATATACTCCATATGGTTTCGAAACAGCAACTTCTCGTCCATAATGACACCTAAATACTTTAGTTCCCTTTTCACTTTAACTTTCCAATTTCCTATTCTCATTATTGGATCCCTCCTTCTCCCTTGTTCCATGCCAATAACTATTATATTTGTTTTGTCTTCAGATATTTTTAGATGGTATTCTTCACTAATTTTAATTCATATTTCTAACGCCTTTCTACATTCAGTTTTAGTTTTGCTCGATTTGATCCTTCTACAAACATTACCATGTCACCTGCGTACGCTATTACGTCTACCTTTTCTTCTGCCAATTTATTAAGCACTTTATTTAGGACGACATTCCAGTATATTGGACCCGTGTGTGAACCTTGGGGGCAACCTCGTGTTAGGGTTCTCCTATCTCTAAAAACACCGTACTATCTCTAAAATAGGATTGTTTTATTTTTATCCACTCCTTTTCTAAGCCACATTCCTGTAAACATTCAATAATATCTCTCCATTCGATATTCTCAAAGGAGCCTTTACAATCCACACTTATAGCTGCCAAGTATTTGGATTTTCTTCGTCTCACTGTTTTCACGAATGAACTTACTACATCCTCCGTACTTTTTCCCTTTAAGATTCCATATTGCCAATTATTAAACAAAATATGTCCATCCACTTTTTTTATTATCCCTAATAAGATGATTTTAAAGAACATTTGTCCACATACAGGCAAAAGGAAAATTGGCCTGTATTACTTGCAAACAGCCTTATCTTTATTGACATCTTTTAAAAATGGTCGCACAATACCAATCTTCCAACATTTTTGGAAGGAGTCAAANTATATATATATATATATATAGAGAGAGAGAGAGAGAGAGAGAGAGAGAGCAGCAAGACGTGGTAATAGAACAAGGGTAGTGTAATGGATAACACTCACCAAAATAAAGTTGCCCTAGCCAGCTCGTGCGCCAATTAAATGCATAAAGTCGGTTCGTATTCTTATTAGTTAAGTGAAGTGCACACATTGGGTTCCTTACCATAGGAAAAAGCATTATTTTAAATTTAACTTAATTATTTATTTATACAATACATTTTAATTACGACTAACGTGCATATACCCCAAAAATCACACATTTTCCCACATAACACTGAACATTTATGCACTCTTTTCAGACTCTTCTGGTATTTACTATTACCAGCTATTTACAGAAAATTATGAATTAATTTAGAGAAACCATTAGCATTGCTCATCTTCTTTATGCCCTTCCTGATTAATATCCAATCAAATAACAAATGTTCTGAGCATGAACCATCATTTGTTTTGGTCGTAGCACTAATTCTTCTCGCCGCTATTTACGCTACTAATACTGGTCGCAGCCAGCATCAAAGATTACCTTATTTACAGATAAGCAGATCAGTCTAGTGAAGTGGTTGGAGATCGGAATGCCATGGATAGCATTGACTCGAGCGGTGATCCCCTTATCGTTCCAGCTGGCAGTTCATTCATCGTCTGAGACCAGACTCTCCCGAGATTGCCGCGCCAGCCTGAGTCGTTGTTCCGTCTCGGAAATACAGTGCCTCACCATCTTAACGAAAGTTCTTTCGTCATAAAAGTTCATTTGAAACTTGTCGAGATGGGATCAGGATGTCTTTGTGTCGTCACTCATCAACGAACAAAATAAAACGTTTAGTTTCCAACTCGTTCTCGGAGAAACTTTTAAAGGTTGATGTTTCGACAACTTCGTAAAATTTAGATAACTTCAAGTTTTCACTTAAGTGCGACTTAAACGAAAAACTTCAAGACATAATGGTAAAAAATTCTAAGTACAACACCGCATGATACAATTATAATCAGTGAGATGATGCTATGATAATAATCTGAGAAAAATGAACTGCTGTAATGATGATATATTACGTAGCGTCTCTTCTCGAAAATACACGACTCGTCCTCACCCTGTCCGTCAGAGGCTTGCTCACGTGCTCCGTTTTCAAAAACCATGTGACAATTGTAACCCAATAATATTAAAACATACTCCACATGGAGTCATCGTTATTGTTTATATTTAACATGATTGTTTGTCCCCGGCCAAACGTCAGGTCCCTTCTTAGGAAATTTCCACACGGCGTCATCTTTTTCAACCCCCTTCTCAGTGATCCTAACCAGACGCTTTTTAATAATAATAGAATATTAAATTTAGGCAACTTTCGAAACTTTAAAATGTCACACCCATTTCTTTAAGAAATTCTGTATCCACGTTTTGATAGCGCTCGCCAAGCCGTCGGTGGCCTTCTGGTGTTTGTCAACTGCCCCTTGACAGTTCTAAAAGCTAAGGATCCAGCTCACCCACACTCTCGCTCTGCGGGTCGCTATCCTTTGTCTACCTTTTAACTCACAAAATCCTCTACCTCTCTTGTCGCCCACGATCTGCGTCTTACTTGGAGCTGCAAGCTAGAACCCATATTTGTCACAACACTCACCTTGTCTCTTTAAAAAATATCGCGAGATTTTCCGTTTCTTCCCAGTTTTACTTCTAACGACGTTATTTATTATACACTAGCAATTTTCTACCTCCCTTCCACTTCTGGCCAAAAATAATGCGTAGAACTCGGACCCTCTATCCTATGAGACTCATAGCCTATGTAGATGTTTCCTTTGTTCATCAGTCGTTTATAAAAAGTCTTCTCAAGTTCAATAACCCAATGACTCCTCCGTCAGTTATCTTGACCGATCCTCCGCACAACTTTAACACTCTCAGAAACATTCCCCCGTTTTGCTG
Organism: Laupala kohalensis; assembly: GCA_002313205.1. Taxonomy (NCBI): domain Eukaryota; kingdom Metazoa; phylum Arthropoda; class Insecta; order Orthoptera; family Trigonidiidae; genus Laupala; species Laupala kohalensis. Next base: position 108,307 of record NNCF01130314.1, on the reverse strand, counting down.
TCGCAACAGCCGCTTGAATTCCTCTACAACATTGAAAACTATAATTTTTGGATGTGCCAACCGTACCTTTTCTTCATATAACTCCGTTTCACCCACTATGACATTACGAAGTGTCTCGTACGCAACCCCTTCCTCCTCACACACCACTAAATTTCCACTATCAGTTATCCGCCAGCTGTGGACGTTCAAGTTCCCCTTCTCCCGTACCACTAAATCTGTGAACTATTTCCCTATATCAGATCCTTGTCCTGTACCAAGTTCTCTCACGCTGTCCACGTTTGCGTCGTATCATTTCTTTTTGCATCACCTATTTCTTCCCCTGACGCTACTACCTGAGATGGTATGCTCGAAAGTAATTCTGTCACTTTCCCTATCTCCCTTGTATATTTTTCGAACAGTTTGCGAAATCCCCTTAGCTCTGTGATCACCTTATCCGACTCAGCCTTCTTTTCTGCGCCTACCAACCTATCCATGAGTACACGAATTTTATCATCCCATTCCTTTCGTCCGTCCTATATCGTATTGCAATGTTCGTCTATTACAGTGACCATGTTCTTGTCTAGTGGAAATAATGTTTGGTGATCTACAAATTGCCCCCTTTACATTTTCCCTATTTCTAGCAATATTTACTTCACTTTGTCATTTTCCTTTAGGTATTGTTCTACTATTCTCCAGAGATCCTTTACCCCCACACAAATATTTTGATGTACTTTACCAGAAATCCATTTGAATTTTTCATCATTGAAATCAACAGTAACGTATCATAGATTTGTCTCCTCGTTTTTTCATTGCACCCTTCTAACTGCCCTTTCTAAATTTCACAGCTATAAGCTGAGAAATAGAAATGATAAGCTAGGACGTTTTCTGTCCCCACCGGGAATTGATTTTTTCTTATTGATGCTTTACAATTCGCCGACAACGAAGTCATTAGAGTACTAACGTTTTTGTACAGGTAGGGAAAAAGTTGTTACGCACTAGGGAGAGCCAACATGACTCGCCCCGTGTGTGGGACTCGCCGAATGGCTCAACCACACCCACTAAAACCCTCCTGAAATACCATATGTATAAATGCTAAGAAGACAGGAAAAGTCAGTTGCCTAAAACACCAAGAAATATGTAAATTTAAAGAAAGAAGATGTAAATAAAAGGAATAAGAAAGGAGGATGTATATCCAAACCCTCCCGAGAACTTGTGGAAGCAGCCCGTATTAATTTATGGACTTCAGTTATGACATACAAATAAACACCAGATACTGCGCCAAAGGCAACAGTTTTGAAGAAATCTAAATGGCATTTCAAAGTCGGTTCATTTTTTTCCAGTAAAACGTCCAATCTATTAGGGAGATTGTGTCTCCGTCGCGTGGTTCGATATTTGATACACTCCAAACGAAAGTGTTCCACGGTATGTATTGTGTTACTAGTCTCACAGATGGAAGGTATGACCAGATTAAGAGATGACCATGTTTGAGATAGCAGTGGCCAATACGAAGACGTGTAAGTATCACTTCACGTCTATTCGTACGGGATGGAGACGACCAGGTCTTAACGGAGTCTGTTATTTTCCTCAGCTTGAAGGCACAGTTTTCCCAATCGTTTTTCCATGTCTTAAGAATAGACAATATTATGGCAAGTTTGTTATCTGACGTGGGAACGGTTTAAATATCAAGAACTGTTTTCTGCGTTGCCCGCTTCACTGCCTCATCAGCTTCTTCGTTTCCAATAATACCCACTTAACCAGGAACCCAAAAAAGGACTACGGCCACTATTGTTCTATGCTTAACAGCATCCTGCTTACAAACACAAAACAATATTAATATTGGTCAAGTTGCTGGCGTGTCCTGGCGCCGACGTTACAGCCCCTCCCCGCTAAATCTTTCGTAGTGTCTGAGCCTTCAGTTATTGACACGAAGAAAGTCATCACTGGTACACGGTCACTTTTGTGATTTCTCCACACATTTTTACATACGCACAGCTGAAATAAATGACATAAAAACAAAGATGCAAGCACCCATAATCCCTACTAGCAACTACAAGTCTCATGACTGCATTATTTTATATCAAATATTATAGATACCAAATTCACATTAAATTAATATTATGAAATAAAAATCAATTTAAATTCCCTCAACCATCACCCACTAATACAATCTTCCACTGTGGTTATTTAATCAAAAATTATCATTAATGTGCTTCTTCCCAGCTCAATACCAATAAAGTTGACCAGTATCAAAGTGATATCTCCATTTCAGTGTTGCACATATGGTGCTCTCGGTGACGTCACATTCACGATTTAAATCAGACGAAGTAATAACCTTTGTCTGAACCACCGTCTCTATATGTAGTTTTAGATTAGATATGAATTGCTTTAATCTTCTACACACGATACATAAACGAAGATTCTTTCCTGGAACGTCAACTAATTCCAAGGTTTCCACATTACTGTGTCTAATAAATGCAAATAAAACAATTGATTGCTGTCTCCAACATACAGCCTTCACCAAATTATTAACATTATCATATGTACATTCAATTTCAATCAAACTCGCAACTACCTCCAACTTGAAATTACATTTTTATCAAAAATACACAAAGGATTATTTTCCGAACTACATGTTACGTAATTAACATGTCCAAAAATATTCGTTTCATTCGCTTGGCAAACAAATGAAAGCATACACTGAATATTAATATTCCACAAATTTAAAAGACTAGAAGAACATACAGTTTCTCTTTCGCCCCTAATATTAACATTCATCACATTTTTGCTAAGACCCTTACATATAGACTGACATTCTTGCATGTAGCGTAGATCAGAATAGTGAGAACAAGAATGAGCAAAAACACAATTTAATTCACTAGAACTCCTAGGATTAAATTTCATGCAGTATGCATTTGCATTAACCTCCCAAATGCAAACAGACTGATCGAAATTAAGAGACCAAAGCTTTCTCCTAATATCATCTGAGAAAATATTCCGAATATCATTGTCATTGATATCTACTTTCAAACACACCCTTTTATGGTTAAGTATCGTATCTTTGCACTGATGCGTAACAGAATCCCACATCGCAAATGTACTTTCACAACCATTAATAGAAAATATTCCCGGATGAAATGACTTCCAATTGTCACAAGAAATATTTGAGCTGGAAACTATTTCCATACCAAAATAATTTATATCAACCGCTTCATTAATGACACCCCCATGATCTAATGAATCTAATATTTTACTAACACCCTTAGTAGCAACACACTCACTTTCCTTGTTTAACTCAGTATTAGAAACTATTGTAGATTTATTTAGCACATCTACAGTACAATTTAGATTTGAGACTGGAGGGTGTTTCATATCATCTCCTCGAAATGTATTTAATTCAGCTGAATCATTATCACAATTTGACTCGAATGTGATATCATTATTAGTATGAATATCAAAGTTTTGTGATTCACAGGTTTCGTTTAACGTCTCATAATCACGTCTTTCTTCAACTAAATCATTTACAGAAACTTCAACTACGTTCGGCGTCAACTCCAATTCATCAGATAAAATTAAATTCTTTTCAATTTTATTTTCCGCGACCGGAATGTATTTGCGTTCAGGAACCGATTCAGTGGCTTCATTACACGCATTGCTCCGTGGCATTACAGCGTTAGTAAGCTCAGTAACAACACTTGCGTCTGATGCATTTTTAAGCAGAGCGGCCGTCTTATTTCCTAATAAGTAATATCCTAACTCTCGGCGAACTACCGCGGACTGAGTGACTACTCTAACCACTTCGCCTTTTTCAGTGGCTAATTCTAAGGAAATGTTCGCCAGGGGCAAACACACCGGTTCCACCTGTAAAAGTCGCGACACCATCACCTTAGCGCCCGTAAACAACGACGTGT
>NNCF01130314.1:72919-103851 GCA_002313205.1 Laupala kohalensis | reverse complement strand
GTCAATTGAGGAACCGCTATCTCTCCAGATATCCATTTCCTCTCCATTTATTTTCCCACCCAAAATAAAAGGATTATTGACACTAGAGCCCAGCTCTCTTAAATTTTGAATAACCTCTGTAACGTTCTGAATAGTTTCCGCCTGCACGGGTCTTTCATTCTTCTGAGGACAATTAAAGGACAAGTGGTCAGTTGCTCGACACACAAAGCACCTTCTAACGAATGCCTTTTCGAACGTGTTTTGTTTTCCTTCCGTCTTCGGTAGTGCCTCCCTACTCGAATCCATCGATTTTTTTTCTTTCGCGTTTCCGCTACGATTGTCGGTTCGCTCCGTTCGAGATTGTTCGCGAGGTGTTCCTCCATTCGGAAAACTATTTTGAAATGAATGTTTGACCACCTTAAGCGGTTTACGCATCTCTGATCTCAACAAATCATATTCGTCTAATTTACACGCGAATTCTTTAGATTTATTCATTTTACCCCAATTTTCAAGAAAATGCTCTTTTACATCGGGATGAGTTTTTCTTTTTAATTGATCCGTGATCAATAAATCCTTAAGTTGTTCCAAGTCATCCACTTGAACTCCTTCTATCCATCCCGAAGGATATGTTGCTAAACTATATCGCACATCTTCCCAACTCTCGTTTTCTGCTTTCCTACGCGAAAAGAACAACATTCTAAATTTTTTAGCACTTAATTTAAATCTTTTAAGCAAGGTATCTTTAATTTGCTCGTAATCTTGACTCTCATTCTCTTTAATTATTTGCAGTACGAGTTCCGAAGGTAATAAACCTAATAAATGTGTAACCCACTGCGATTTCGCAACATTTAAGCTAATTGCTTGTCTTTCAAAAAAATTTAGATAGAGACTTAAATCAGTATCTTTTTGATATTTGCCTATCACACGACTAATATCAACACTACTTGTTTCCCTTTCCCTGGGTAACCCTATTGCACTGGACGTGATTCGCAGTTTTTCTAATTCGAATCTGCGTTCGGCTTCTCTCTCCCTCTCTACACGCTCACGCTCTTCCGCACGTGCCCTTTCCACGCGTTCCTCCTCCCTCGCCCGCTCAGCGCGTTCTGCCTTCAACCCAACTACCAAACCTCTAACCAGATCCTCATNTCTAACCAGATCGTCCTAGTACCCTTCTACATTAAATATTAATTTTTCAAATTGTAGTTTAGTACAATTTTCTACATCGGTTACCCCCAACTCTTCCGCTACTTGTTTTAACATGTCTTTACTCAGTTGCATTAAATACGCCATGTTTTCAAATTAACTCTAGTAGCAAAATAAAAACAAATTCACTGACACTAAAAAACAATTAACTACGCCCAGAGACTTGCAATTGCGAATAGCGATTATAGTTGCTCACCCATTCTGTTGTATTGTAGCTGCTTTGCGGTCCTTCGGTCCTTTGAAGAACGACTTGTGTTGTAGCTGTGTGGCGGTCCTTCGGTCCTTTGAAGAACGGCACCAGTTGTAGCTGCGTGGCGGTCCTTCGGTCCTTTGAAGAACGGCTTGTGTTGTAGCTGCGTGGCGGTCCTTCGGTCCTTTGAAGAACGGCACCAGTAGCGGATGCCCGTGTTGCTTCCACGAATGGTATCAGTGTTCGTATCCCACCGCTGCCACCAGTTGTAACATCTCACCTCAACCCTGATGAGATGTTTTGTTTCCTCTGGTAGAAGCGGGATCCAAATACTTACCAAATGTCAATGGTAGTTTTCTCGCTGCCACCAGCTCGGTTTCCCGAGCAACCAAACTCACGAGTAATAATAATAAATAATGGTTTATTATAAATTACATAAAATCTGAATTGGTTATAAACTCAAACTCCCAAAATCATCCATACAGGAAATGAACTTTGACTAGAAAAATATTGTTGTATAAAATATAGCTGAATCTCGCACCTAGTACTGAATACATTAATCTGACGCAGCAGCCTTAATGAAACAAACTGGTCACCATGACCAAAACTTATGACAGACACTAAACAGCGCTGCCGGATCTCTATACGGTCCCTTGTACAGAATGAATCCTCGAGAGGGTGCACACCTCTCAATATATCGGGTTTCCGACGTCACGTGATCAGCGACTGACCACGCTCTCACCACCCCCGGGCCGGCATTTTCAAGGAATACCGAGGATGCGTAGAGCAAGCCTCGCTATACGCGTCACCCCGGCGCTTCGCAAACACCTGTGTAGCTCCTTTCTTTTCTTCGTGGAATTAGTGTTTTCATTACATTGGCACAAACTTTCCTTAAGATGAAAAGGTTTATTTGGAACAATGCCTCCACACGGAAAACTCGTTGCACGTCCGTCTTATCGCGGGCCGGTCACTATTGTTCTATGCTTAACAGCATCCTGCTTACAAACAAAACAATATTAATATTGGTCAAGTTGCTGGCGTGTCCTGGCGCCGACGTTACAAGGACAATATCAACACCAGCGTTAGAGATACTACAAGGAATAATGTCACTTGATTTATAAGTTGAGAAAATGAAATTTAAGGCATTGGTACGAAAGAAAGGGGAAGTGCAGATAGATAATAAAGTTATCTGAAAGTTGGAAAATAGTTATGAGAAAAACACCAATAACAAAAAAACTGGCTAATTTCAAAAGGAAAAGGAAACAAGATGAAGAGAAACATACCAATTTATAAAAGATGTAATCTTTTTACATAAATAGAAAATTGTTTCGACCATCAAGAAAAAAAAATTGATGAATTAAGCGGGAAAGGGAATATGAATTAATATTTATTCAATATAAAGAAAATATCACATGATACATGTATGTGCAAAATTGGAACACAAAATGTGCAACATATGTTATGTGAATGCCCAATTTATGGACCAGAGTGAAGTGAGTATTTGAGAGAGTATTTGAAAATTGATGTTCTGAACAAACGTTTGTGTAACATCTTAATATAGACAGAAGGGAAATACAATTCAAGATTTATAGTAATAAAGTTTGTAATGTCTGGAATATTGTGAAAATAATTAACAATTGTCTTATACTCTGGAGCTTATGCACTTGTATTTTCTTTACTTTCATTTACATCTTCACTTCAATTATTTTATTATTTATTATTTTTAAATGTTAATGAAAGATGTAAACAGAGTAGAAGGCATAAAAGGTTGAAATACCCAGTTCTGACATTGTTTGAAGAAGGGTTTAAAAAGCGAAAAACAGGGTTTAAAAATCCATTTGAGTAACATGCGTTAAATAGATTCGTTAACTCTTTTATGCATATTCTCTCCATATTTTGTGCTATTTCGTTGCTTACGTTATGTCCAGAACTGGAGTTCTTTTTCAATTTTCTTATTCTTATCCGCATATTTTGCTCCGTTACTATCTCTGATAAGGTCATAATTTCTTCATAAAAACAGGATGCAAATCATTATTCCTTCGTTTAGACAATAATTTATCCAGAAGCGCATTTCCTGTAACTGCCCATCCCTCAGTCAATCTTTCTTTCCCCTCAATATTGCTCCGTACCACCTTCGTTTTTAGCTTCTCTCCCTATCACATAAGGCAATCCCTAGATATTGGCTTGGTGCTACAATCATCCGCCAACTCAGTAACTTCTTTTCCTGAATTTTCCATTTATATTCTTTCCTTGTCTTTATACATTCTTCATCCCACTCCTTAAATGTCTAATTTTTATGCTTCTCTCTCTTCCGACGTATATAATTTATTCTCCTTCTTAACCTCGTTAGTTCTTCGTTCCATCAACTATGTCCGATACTATACCCCTCTCCATTTTTCCGACAATACTGGAAAATTGTTTTTAGCATATGCATTTGCAAGCTTTCTACTAGTCCATCTAAGTTCTCCTCTCTTTTCATAGCACAATATATGATATCCTCCTGACACATCTCCCAATTTATTCTGCGACAATTTAGTTTTTCCTGTTGTCTCCAGCCTATCTCTTTTTGTTGAAATTACTTTAAAAAACAAAAACTACCTTTTAGCGGTTATATACAAACCCCCTAAGCGTGGTAATATTCATGAGCTTGATGAATTATTCTCAATTTGTGCAACTAAATTTGATTCTATAATCCTGATGGGTGATTTTAACTGTGATCTGACAAAAGAAAATTCTTCACAAGCAATTAATTTTAATTAGATTATTTCATGGTATGAAATTAAAAATTCTTCCTCTGGAGTCGACTCATCACACAAATAATTCTGATACTTGGATCAATCATATTATTACTTCAAACCCAGAAAAGGTTCGAATATATGGGCAAATTCCAGTTCCCGGTATCTCTAAGCACGATTTAATTTATGTTTCTTACGGTCTGAAATATCCTAAGTATGTATCGAAAATAATAGAGTATCGTGATTTTAAGAATTTAGACAAATGCAACTTTCTCAATAAAGGTTTTAATATATCTCGGCATTACATTTACAACGACGCGTCTCTGGACAACAAAGTAAAGTTTTTTACTGAACAATTGATTAACCACCTTGACAAACACATACCCATTGAAAACGTCCGTGTAACTTGCCTCCAGCACCTTGGTTAACTTTCGAAATCAAACAGTTAATGAAGGATAGAGATGCAACGTTTATAGACTCCCGAAAAACAAAAGAGGAAGATGACATCAAATTATACAAGCTTAAGAAATATTGTTACGCAAAAAATCAGAAATGAAAAAATTAAATATTATCATAATACATTAGGTGCAAACCGGGATAGTAAATCACTCTTGAAAATTCTTAAAAGTATTGGATTGGGTAAGACATCCACTTCATTCGATATCTGTATACCTTTAGATACTTTAAATACTTATTTCGTAGGCCAAACATCGTGCATCAATGAATCTTTAAAGCTACAAGTGTTAAAGTATTTACAAAATGACGAGAAGTTCTCAGAAAATCATTTCTATTTTACGTCTGTCACTCAAGCAGAGGTCATAATGAGATCATAATGAGTTTAAAATCAAACGCCTCGGGCTCAGATAAATTAAACGCTCGACTATTAAAATTAAGTAGTTACTTCTGTGTTTCACCTATTACGGATATTATCAATTATTCACTCTCCAGTGGTAGCTTGGAAAACTGCCTTGGTGCACCCTCTCCACAAAACATCGAATTCCTCAAAACCAAGTGAGTATCGGCCAATTAGTTTTTCTCCCCACTCTGTCAAAAATATTAGAAAAAGTAGTTCGAAATCAAGTGGAGAGCTACCTCAATCACATAAGTATTATTAATGAATGCCAATCCGGTTTCCGTTCAGGTAGAAGTACAGGAACCGCCTTGTTGAATGTTATAGAAGATGCTCGAAATTCGGTTGACGTGGGAAACGTAACTATTCTTGTCCTTCTCGATTTTAGCAAAGCATTTGATTCAGTTGATCATAATATTTTGCTTGCAAAATTGAAGACTTTAGGTTTCGGATGGCCTTCAATAAAATGGTTTTCGGAATATTTAACAGGACGTTGCGCAAGGACGTGTCCTTGGTCCCCTTGCGTTTTTAATTTACGTTAATGACGTCAACAAATCTCTTAAACATAGCAAATTTCAAATGTACGCCGACGATCTTCAAATTTTTATTAGTGGCAAACTGTCTAACATAACTTCAATTGCGCAACAACTTAACGAAGATCTCATCTCACGCAGTATGTGGGCAAAATCTATCGTCCTCCTCTTAAATCCGTCTAAATCACAATGCTTATTGCTTGGTTCAAAGAAAACTTTCAAATTGCACTCTACCCAATATATCATTTAATGAGACTTCTCTCGTTTGGTGCAGTCACGTGTAAAATCTAAGAATTTATACTAAAAGCTCACTAAGTTGGGAAACCGAAATAGACGAAACAAGTAAAAAAGTTTACTCAACCATCCACTCTTTAAAACGGCTACGTGATCTTTTACCAACAGCAGTAAAGGAAATGCTTGTTAAGTCTCTTGTCATACCGCACTTTGATTACTGCGACTTTCTTTTCACTGACTTGACGGAAAAAATAAAATGTAAATTACAAGTAGCTCAGAATTCATGTATTCGTTTCATTTTTGATCTCAGGAAGTATGACCATGAGATAGAATTTTTCAAAAAATCAAAGACACTCACACTCGAGGATCGTGGAACGCTGCATTGCCTATCTCTTCTTTATAAAATAATAAAAAATGAACATTTGACAGTTTTAGCAAAAGGTTTAAAATTTTTGAAACTAGATCGCGCGCGAGGCTCACATCTCCTCTCTATTCCTCGACATGGCACAACTCTTTATAGTAAATCCTTCACAGTACACACAATACGTTCTTGGAACAAACTTCCTGCTCAACTATAATCTCTATCAACATTTTGTTCTTTCAGGCGACGTCTTACAGAGTGGATGGAAAACAATGCACTTTAGTATTTCCACATTCTCTGTCTATTCTTTCTCCTTCATTTGTATGCTTTCTTTCTTTCTTTTCCATATCTTCCTTTCATTCTTTCTCTTCTTTGCTTTTACATTATCTCTCTTTCATGCTTTCAGTTCTCTAGCGCTTCATGTGATCTTATCTAATATATAATTTGTAAATACAGTATAATATGTATCTAGTGAGGTATAATCATATTATAATATGTAATTTGTAAATATTATCTTTATGTAATAATTTGTTTTGATATCCTTGTTGTAATTTCTATATTTTGCTATTTGTATATTCATAATTATATTGTACTGATACTCCTGCTTTTAACCTATGTTCGGCACTAAACCGCCATCCTGATTGGTGTTTTGCTGGGTTTACTGAATCGCTTAAGGTTTCACTGGGATGGTCCCTAGCATTGCTTCCCAGTTTTAAATGTAAATACGATCCTCTCAATTTTCATCTTGTATTTAAAATGTAAATGTTTTAAAATGGTTAGATGGAAGAGCAGACCTTAAGGTCTGAGTCTCGCCAAAATAAAGGCACTTTTATTATATTATTATTATTATAATCATCTCCTTTTCATATCTTCCCTATGGTGAAGCTTATAATTTTGGGGTCACTCTCTACACTTCGTCATATTTCCCAATCGCTTACTCTTATTCTGCATCGTAATATCTATAATAGAATATCAATATCTATTTTTAACGAATATCAATATCAATCTTTTCCAAAACATTTACAATTATCATCTGACTTTTCACTTTTTCTAGGTGATTTCCTCTCTTATTCAACAAACTATATATTCACATGGGCGATCTGGCATTCCAGTCACCACAGACAACTACATCATGTGCTTTATGTTTTCAGAATTTTTTCTACCAAATCAAATTACTTCCAATCTTTTCGCATATATTGCACGTACACACTTAGGATTACCACTGTTTCGAAAATGATCTTGCAGGTAACTTATAACAAGTACACCTGGACTGAATGGACACCTTTTGTGTACAGGTGAGCTACGCGCCTGCGCGGTGCGTCAGAGATGAAGCTCCCGCCTTGAAGATATAGTAATATTCTTCAGTATCCGTTCTTCCCTGAACGAAGGACGTGGCCTTTTAAGAATGGCTCCCGCGTGTAATAGCTAATCATAATTCAAACGTACGCTGCCAGAGCGCTCCAGTTATCGGAAGCGAAAATTACAGGGTCAACAGTAGTTCAAAATTACGGCGTGGCAACGCCACTGTCTGTGGATGGTCAAGTACGGCTTCAAATGTTTTTTTTATTATGGCTGCTTTGCGCTAAGTCTCGAAACATTTCCGTTTCACTTGTCTGATTTTATATTTAAGTCTGCTGTCGTATGAGAAGCCGACTTTTTAGGAAGAAATAAGTATTGTATCATATATTATTGTTTTATGCTTATAATTTCATATTGAATCATCTATTTTTTCATTCGCATTCTTTATACTGTGAAGTATTTGTTACTTGAACATTATTGGTTAGGGCATGTAAATCTTCTCGACAATGAAAGCCTGCTTTTTATAAGCGCCAATGATATTAATTCTCTTTTTTCAACAATAGGTGTATGTGCCTTTTTTGGAGTGATCTTCTTCCACTCATTCTTGTAAAAAACATTGCTTCAGAATCCACGAGGCAGACGCGGTATCCAGAGCTGAATCTTCAAGCTATTTTTCTGTGTGTTATTTGTGAACAACCACCGTTAATCCCTTCTGTTTCGAAATGAACCTGCAGGTAGCATATCAGAGACACCTGGTCTGAGCAAACACCTCTTGCTTGCAGGTGCGACGGCGCGCTTGCGCAGTTCGTCAGAATTGACGTTCCCGCCTTGAAGATATATTAATTTATTCTTCAGTAGGCTGTTGTCCTGCGTCGGGCAGCGGTGAATGTGTACTCCCTCGCAAAAAGGGTAGTCCAAACTTACGCCACCAGGGCGCACCAGTGACCGGCTGAAGATTAATAGGCTTCGACGGAAATATCTCTGAATTCCTGCGTCAGAGAGCGCGGCGGCAGCTCGACCTTGACGAAGGATAAAAAATTAGTATTGTATCGTATATAATTTGTTTTATGCTCATTTTTTCATATTGAAACATTTATTTAACATTCACATTATAAATAGTGTGAATTATTTCTTGATTGAACATATTATTGGCGAGGCAATTGAAATTCTTCACGACAATGAAATCTTGTTTTTTATAAGCTCCAATGAGATAATTTCTTCTTCAACAATAGGTGTATATTTTTTATTGAAGTGATTTTCTTTGCATTCATTCTTGTCAAAAAACCTGCTTCAGATTAACCAGAGTGGGCGCTGTGTCGAGATAAGCTGAATCTTCTGGCTTATTTTGTGTTTGTGTGAACACCTTCTATTATATTCCAGTTGTCATAACGTATTCATTGCGATATTATCCTATTCGTAATACATCAGTTTTTCCTATTTGCTGTTACGTCGCACCTTAACCTTGGCGTTCGAAAATAACATTATGCCTTTTCGGCACATAAACAACTTCGTTTCGGCTTACGTATGGCACAGATATTCATCTTATTTTGCGTCATGTGTTGTATTAACTCATTTGTTCCCGTTATATTACTGTGATTTTTTTAAAATTTCTTTTATTAACCCGGTTTTTCGACCGTTGGGCCATTACATGGGTTTTTTGTCTCTGAGTACTTTCTGTTTCTGTTGGTTTGTCTTATTATTTTCTTGTTTCTGTCTCATTCCTTTTTTCTCTCTCTTCCTTTTTCTTCCTCTCTCCTTTCTATCCTATTGTTTAGTTTCTTCTTTTCTCTTATTATTATCTCTCTCTTTCTTGTTTGTTATATCCCGTTGATTTCCATACATGACTTTCCTCCTTGCCATATATACTATTGCAGTATATATGTTCCCCATCCCTACTGCGAGAATGTGGGATACTTTCAATAGAAATCTAGCAGTATTCTTTCTTCACAATCATAATTCTATTTACGTACTCTTCAAATTCATGGTATACTTTCTCAGTAGCTATGTATCTTGTCCAATCCTTATTGCTATATACTCCATTCCGTTTTAGTTCTCTTATCCATCGTGCGAAACTTTTCTTCATCAACTATTGCGCAATTATGTGATGTATTATTCACCGTTTTTTCTTCCTTGCCACATTTTCACCTCTTACTAGTCGTTAAGTACCTTTTAAGTAAATAATCCTTGAAATTTTCATGTCCTGTTAATATTTCATAATATAATATTTCATAATTTCATAATATATTTCATGTCCTGTTAATATTTCATAGTGTTGGTTGGAATCATTTTGTATTCTTATAGCAGTATCTTACATCTGTTATGAATTTATTCTCCCCTTTTTCACTTTTTTCCATCTCACATTTCAACAATTGACTAACTCAATACTTACTTTTCCTTTCAATCATTCTCTTGTCTTATCTAGCCGTATATCTCCTAAGCGCACAATTTCATCTCATCGTATCCTTACTCTAAATATTTGTCGAGTTCCACTCTAGAGTGGATGTGCTCCCATACATTCCACTCTAGAGTATTTGACAATTCTTTTGTATGCTATGTAATTTTCTTTTCATGTGCGAGTTCTTACTTCCTTCATACCTTGCCAATAGTCCGTATGTAATATGCGGCCTATGTACTCCCTGATACAATCCTATTAACTGTTTTGTATAATTGTTATTTTACTTCTGCCCACACTGCAGCCCATACATTATCTTTTTTGTTTTCTGGTTTAAGCATTCCATGAGGCTCTTAAATGTTAGTTTCTGATCTAATATGATGGCTAAATATTTTATTGATTGTTTTATTTGTAATCGCAACGTGGGGAATTTAATTATTGGGTCTGTTTTATTTCGTCCTCACTGTTTTAGGTCAAACACTCTAACTTTGTTCTTGATAATGTCAATTTAATTTCTATACTTCTTTGTTCGAAAATTTTTAAGGTTGTTTCACTATCCCTTTCCAAGTCTCCACGGCTGTCTGCTTCAATGAGGAGTGCAATATCATCAGACAAGCAGTGGTTTCTAGATGTTCCCTTTTCATTTCTTCTAATATCACATTGATTACGACCTTCCAAAATATTGGTCCTGCATGGTTGCCCTGAGGGTAAACTAACTTTAGGGTTCTGATTATTCTCTTATTTCTTATTTCCAACAACACATTTGTTTCCTCTAAGCAAGATCTTATTAATTTAATTAACTGCCTAGGTATGTCTTTCTTCTCTAGCTCTTCTATTATTATTGACTATTGGGTACTATCAAATGCTCTTTGTATGTCAATATATACTAGGAATACATATTTTGATCTTCTTTATTAAATGCTCTATCGCACCTTCAGTGCCTTTCCCGGTCGTAAATACATATTGATTTTCTTGCAGTTTCCTTATTAACGTTTTTCCCAGTCTTTCTGCTTTGATTTTGTCTAAAATCTTTCCTATAACAGGATATAACGTTATTGGTCTATAAAATGTACTGACCTGTGGATCACTATTTCATAGTTTCGGGAATTGTTTCAATAGCCCTACTTTCCCACTTCATGGGAAATAGTATAGTAATAAATATAGTATTTTTATATTATATTTGTCATTTCCTGTCCATAGTGTTACCATCTTTTTTATCATATCATTTATAATGTTACCATACCCCGGACTTTTGCTCTTTTTAAGTCCACTTAACAGTTAAATACCTCCGTTTTCGTAATTTACTCGTCTTCGTCTACTTCTACATACTATACTCCCGAGGCTGCATGACCTGTTCATCATCATCATGTAAGATGTCCTGAATCAGTTTCTTTCCTGTATCGAAACCACCAGTCGTTACTGTACTTCCGGTTATTATTGTTCCCCAAATCGTTTTCTTCTTAATTTTTTCTCGCCATATTACGTATGGAAAACCCCAGACATTCGTGGTCATACTGTCGCAGACAAATTTCTCTCAATCAGCCCGCTTAGTGTCATCTTTTTAAACTCTTTAATGTATTTGCGACAGGCTCTCATTTCCTTTTCGTTTATCTCTGTCCTCTTGTGCAACTTTTGGCAACACTTTCGCATCATATAACGCATCTTTTTTGCTCTTTGTTACTCATCATCCCACCATGTTTGTTCATTTCTACGTCCCTCTGTCTTCCTGGCACACTATGGTTCTATTCTCCGAAGTATATTTTGTTCTAAGTTTTCTTTGCGTTGGTCAAGACCCTCTGGGTTGCCGGTCACCTCATCTCATGTTCGTATTTTCCTTCCAAAACTTTCCCCAATTTATCTTCTTATAATTAAACCTCATTCCAATGTCTTGGTACTCTTCTTCTCTGTTTTCTATGATACACAATATAGTCTTATGGTCACTTTATATCTCATCATTAATCTCCCACATTGTTGTTGTCGTTCTTGTATTTCTTGCTTGAAGAGTCAGGTCGATTACAGGTTTCCCATTTTCTGTTTGGTATGTTGATAAGCCACATATGTTCACTATGCAGAGGTCTTTCTCAAATATTATTTTCTCTAGCACTTCCCCTCTCTTATTATCAGCGTGATCACCCATAATTTATTCTACCATTTCAGTCGCCACATAAATACACTTCATCTCCTTTTTATTTATCTAATATGTTTCTTTCAATACGAAAAATCCTTGTTCTCTTGTATCCAAACTCCATATATACATTGACTATTATTACTTTTATTTCCTCCTTCAATACTCATACCACTTGCATGTTCTATTTTGTATATTCTTTCATCTCCATTATTTCCAACTGCGTGATGTATACCACTATTCCTGATCGACCTTCTGTGGAATACACACTCCTCATTCTAATTGGGAGATAGTGTATTCGCCCTCTGTTTAAATAGGGCTCTTGTAAGTCACATAATTCTATATTATTTTCTTCTATGTATTCAGCCAACTCTGACGCTCCCTGATGAATGCGCTGCACATTCTGTTGCGTCACCTTAATCCCCATAATTCGTGTGTTGGTGTACTATTTCTCTTATTCGTTTACACTCTTCACATTCTTGGCTTCTCATACTGAGGTCTATATTTTCTTTTACAGTTTACGCATACTGATTTTGCCCTGTCCATTTTACAGTATTTTTGATCATGCCTTTTTTCTCCGCAATGTTCGCATTATTGATCCTTTTCTTTGCAGTATTTTGCCGCATGACCATACCGATGGCACAAATAACATCGAATAGGATCTATGTATGTATCTACCCTATATGATTGGAATCGAACATACACTTATCCTTGCACCATTATCTGCTTATATTATGTGCTCTGTACATCCAATATCCAATGTCATGTACGCCAATCCTTCTTCCCTATTTTCTTTGCCTTTCTTGTTGTGGTTTCATCTTGTTCTTTTCCTCTATGCTGATGTAGCAATCTTCTTATGAACACTTCTCCCCTTCGTTCTTCCACAATAAATATTATTATTTTGGACCTTTCTTGGTTGTTCTATACTTAATTTCCCATGTGATGTTATTAGTTTCCCTACCAGTGCGTTCATGTGTCCTTCCTCCATTAGTAGTAATATTTTTTCTCCGCGTGTCATTCTACAGTCATCTAACTTCACCGCTTCGGGTGTTTTCGCTAGCAACTCATGTACTGTTTGTGCTAAATTTATTTTATCTTTTCCAGTTCTTTCATCCAAAAAGATTACCTAGTCTCGTTTTCTTTGTCTCCATACTGCCGTTGCATATGTTCTCTTGTATCATGTTCTGCTTCATCTTGATGTGTTTTATTTGCCTGTCTAGTACATTCTTCGATCTTGTTTGTGTTCCATTGTTGTTGCCATCTATCCCTGTATCTCCCTTACTTCTAATACTTTTTCCCTGTTTCTTCATTATTCCTTCTTGGACTATACTACCTACTATCTTGCGCACCATTTGCTCTTTTTTGCTTTCCTCTCTTTCTTGAAACACTTTCTATCCCTCATCGAGTACTCCTATTAATCTTTGTTTCATATCTACCAAGTCTTTCTTGTTTATAAGCTGTAAATTATCTTCCTCTAATTTCGAGCTTATGTCCATTACTTGTCTCTTCGATCCCTGCAAGTCCTCAGTCTCACCTTATACTACCTATATTTTATCTTTAATTTGCGCTGATTTTCTCACCTCTTGACTCTTGTTGTTGACTCTTGGGATATTGTTTGTATCATTGTATTCTGTATTAAATTCTGTTAATTTTCTCCCCTATACTTATTTGTGTGTGATGTGTTTTTCCTGTTTTTAATTTCTGAAAACCTGTTAACTATTTTTTTTTCTTTTTGACTTATTATATGTTAATATGCTTTATTTTTCAGGTGTAAATCAGTTTGTTTGGATCAAATCCGTGCAGTAGTTCAGAAGTTAAAGCTATTTTATCAAAAATGCGCGTTTCCTGGCGGGTAAATAATTTCAATATCGCGGCTGTTACTCACTAAAGTGCTTTAATATTTTGCATATGGTCTCCTTTTGGTTTCTAAAATGTCCCCTCCTAATATGGATGCCGTATCTTTCTCCGATTCAAAGTTAACAAAATCTTCCCGTTTATCACTATCTTCGGCCTGCCGTTGGGGGCACCAGTAATGGAATGGTAAGGTATGTTGCCTGTGCTTATGCTTTGGAGCTTTTGGTTGTCGGCCTACAGTTCTACCCATCGGCATATATACCATTCCATTACTTCTCAACAGCATATATGACCGTGTTTGAAAACTTCGTACAATCTTCTAAATTATTCAATTCTTACGCATAACAGCAAGCACGCTATTTCCTTTTTGCAATATTCTATCTACATGATTGCTAATTCTATCTACATGTATACAAACCCTGTATTGACTGTTTGAGGCAGGAACATGAGGTAATAAATAAATAAATAAATAAATAAATAAAGAAAGAAAGAAAGAAAGAAAGAAAGAAAGAAAGAAAGAAAGAAAGAAAGAAATGTATCATAGTATGCCACTGTCGCTTACAGAGCAGTGTTTGCACGCAGTACCTTACAATATCCAATTAAACCTGGTCACATTACGTAAACGTGATGTTTGTTTTAACTTTAAAAATCAATATCTTCGTTAGTTCTTGATAAATTTTCCTGAAATTTTAAGCATGCGTCTCCCAAACCGTCTCTTTTAACACAGCACATCACTTTTGTTGCTCACTGTACATTTAACCAACGTTTCAAATGACTTCCTTTACGAAAATATTGACGCCATGATACACCTGACTGTCAAAATGTATTTTTTTGTTCTCATCAGGCGAATCGTCTTCAATTCTCACACAGTCTCTTCGTACAAATTACTCTTGTTAAAAATTCATTTTTCAACTATTGTGTTATCCGCAAATATGAATTCTAGCACCTCTAGTTGGATGCTCATCCAGGCACGTCTTTTCGGCTCCGTAACAACCCTTTCGACATATCTATCTACTTTAAATTTGTATTACATTAATACCCATCGTTCTCTATTTGCTCACTAGTATTTCCTTCATCTCTAAATATTCATTACATACTTCATCGCTTGCCGAATGTTCATATTTTTCCTCTCCGGTCACAACATGGTGCGGAACTCTTTTCCAGAACAATTTTCAAACCCATGCCCCTTCCTTCCACAATGCCCACAATAGACTTCTATATCAGCGCAGTTCCAAACCATTGTCATTTGTAGCACCTAACAGGTTCAAAATAATCACGAACTCTGTACGATGCAAATTCCGTATAAACCCTCTTTTTCCTCTGTAGTTCCCTTGCTGTTTCTCGATCCACTTCGAGAATATAATTTACAAGTGAACTACTTTGCCTCCCATATCAGTTTACTATTATCATTTCCTTATCTATATTGCTCTCTCTATCTTATGTCCCCTTTATTTTGCTTAAGAGTCCTTATTATGTTTCTTCTTTATGTTATTATCACATTTCAATTCTTGTGAATTTAAATTTGACGTTACCTGCTTGATATACCCTATAATTCATCACCGTACTATCTCTGAGAACCTCTCGCAGCACGTTTCCATTTTCTTCCTCCGGAAGCCGCGACAGAATACTTCCTTTTTTGTTTCCCTGTTCTTTTAACTCGTATCTGTTTCCCTTTTCCCTTCAATTGCATTTTAATATACTTAATTATGTTAATATTTTCCTTCTGTTCCTCTTCCGTACGAATATCGTCTTCGACCATTTAATAGTATGTTCCAGACTCCTTTTCCCAATAATCTGGGCATATGTTGCAGTTTTCCCCTTCGTATCCTTTCATTCCCTTTTTGTAATAATTTTTCCTCCACACCTGTATGTTTATCTACATGTTCTAGGCAATTCATATATTAGTACCGATATAATGCCCTCTTGTATTCCTCGCATGTCTTGAATGTCCTTTCCTAACCTCTTCCACACTTTTTTGTACTCCCCATTGCTCATTTTCGTTGTTTTCTTGTACGTTGAGTAATTTTCTCAACTGCTTTATATCCGTTCCTTTCTACTGTTGCTACGCCACTGACTACTTTCTCCTGAATGCCATTCCATCTCTCGTCCATCACGCATATTTTTTTGTCCTTCACTCCTTGCGAATCTACTTTTTCCACTTGCTGTGTTATCTCATTTGCTGTTTTAGATATTTTTCCTTTCATCTTATCTACACTCTCAAGTAACTGTAATTTTCCCCTTACCTTCTTGTTTCTTTCCTCTAACACCATCAGCACCCGCCACATTTCTTCTACCCCGTTACGTACTTGATCTTGTAATACGCCTGTGATTCGGCGAAACGTTCCTCCAGTGAAAATTTCTTTTAATTTCTCGTATCGCTTCTATACGCGGTTTAGATCCATTTTTCTCAAGTCCTCCGCTACAACTTTCTGCTCCTTCCTTCCTCTAGTTCGAGTAGCAATAAATTCTTTCTCATCTTGTAACATTGTTTCACTTCCCCACGTGATAAACTGCTCCTTCCGGATGAATCCACATTATCCCGTCCAGCTCGAACATCGACTTCCTTTCTATCTTACTCTTTATCCATCATTTCCTTCCCGGTGGTATCATACTCGTGCGGAGATAGGCCACTGCACGAGTGTACGTAGTACGTGTACGTCCCCCACAGCCTAAATATATCCTCTGGTACTTGTTTGTAAAGTCGATTTTTCCACTCACATTTTTCAAAATTTCCTTTTAAACTATTTTTTCCGAATACTTTTCTTCATAATTTATTTTTGCAATAAAGTGCCCTAATTAATCATTATTTACTGCACCGAGTTACTTCTAAGTTTTCGAAATATAGTTGAAAGTTGAAAACTACACGTTTCCCTTGTGCACGATTTTGGCGTGCTGTTCAGACCCTTTTGTTTCTACGGAGACCTAAGGGCTCTAATGACCCTGCCGTTGACGAGCCCTAAAGCCCCACACAAAAATCTACGGAGACCATGCTCGAGAGGCAGGTGCCAATTAGACCTCTTCACTTGTATTCGAAATGGCATCAAGAACTCCTCCATGTAGATATAGGTCCTAGGTGCATAAACGTGTATTTAAGGGAAGTCAGAGCTCTCCATTGACACTGGTGCTAACCAATTGACCTCTAAAAGTTGTTGGGTTACACAATAGGGTACGCTTATATCCCTTTTTATAGTTAACTTCTGTTACATTGTGCACGACTTTTGACTTAAATATTTGAGTCCCTTATGGGGCTATGGACTTCGTAATAATTCAACGTTCAAATACTTCTCTTCTTCTAGCTTCTAGCAATGACAATAAAAGCGGCAGATATAATTGCTATATAAGTGCTCACCTTCTGTAAAAATTTGAATTTACAGTTTGAATTTGAGTTTAGTGGTTTTGCATTTATTAATTATTGTTTCATCAAGATGTCAACTTTTCCCGGTGTAGTTCGTATCTATATTTTATCTCCATCAATTTCCATGAAATGTTCTTAAAATTTCTCACAAACACCATTAAATATTGTGTCAGAACGAAAATTTGGTTATAACAATAATAAATGACTTGAGTTAAATCGAAAATTATTAATTAGTTTATGTAAATTTCTATGCCTCGACTAGCTCTTTCTCAGGGGTTCACTCGTAATTGGGTTCGTGTTATTTAATCAAGGGAAGGTACCATACTGGAGTTCCAAACACAGGAAAACGCTTAATGGACAAATTAAGTCATTAACTTTAATGAACACAAATAACATATACAATAAAGAAGACCCTCATGCTGCCCCAAAAACGTACGTAGCTTCCTGCAAACATAAATACAAAATCCACTGATTTTACCGCCGAATTCGGCTTCTCCACAACAATATGAATTTAAACAAATTAAACCTTTTAAACAACATTGAGATAATTTTTCTTTCAATCAACAAAAGAAACACTGAAGTGACAACAACCTTTGCTTCTTGAAAGCGCAATTACATTTACAATTAATTTGAAATACGGAATTAGGCGGTGTGCTTCCTTGATGAATGGCCCCTCTTCACGAGTCATAAAGTTCAAAGTTCTGGCCCCTTTTAACAATAAAAACCGCACTCGTCTTCACGCAATAGCACATGACAATAAGTATTGGATGCAACCAACAGTCATGAAAATACCTCATCCAGATGACAAATCAAGCACTGCAGGGGTGAGTGCAGGGTGCGTTGACCTCACGGGAAACCGACCTGGCTCCGTTGTTAAGGCCATTCCTGGTAGGTGACGTCACGTCTCGAAGGCTCGAACGGTGGTGAATTTCTCGACAAGCTACGCGGTCTGGGCGCCCTCAGGTGTAGCGCGGACCCGAACCACCATTGTCCGACTCCAACTGCTGGTGACGGCGTCTCGGAAGAGCCCCCCGATTGGACAGATTCTCCGTACGAATTACGTAACGTTTTATCAGATTTAGAATCTGCCGCCAAGATTAATCGCCATAAAGAAAACTAAATACTTAGTTTCATAAACTTGTAAGCTCAAAAATCTCAACTGATTTATAAATCATCAGACACCATTAAAATAAAACAGTTGAAATCAGAATCATCTGCAAGACTCGACTCCTCGAGACATCTAGTTCTGCTCGCGAAAAATCTCATAATGCTCGGCTCGCGAAAAATCTCCGTCTCGTTTGAAAAACTCTAAAAGTGCCTCGAAGGATGATTTTCAGTTCCTTAAGTGGGTTTTCTCCCCCCGTACGCCTTTTCTTCCACTTCCAAACTTCTCAAATTTTGAATTAACATGTGATCGCTACTTCCAATGACATAGTCCCCCTCCCGTGACTCGGTTCCGATTGGAGATTTTGAGTGTATTTTGTTACTCGTTGCGCCAATCCTTGGGTGTATATTTGAATGTTACTCAACCGCTGTTTTGAAATGGTTTTTAAACAAGACGTATATTGTTTATTTTGGGCCGGCTTGTCCCTTTAACTCCCCCTAGTCGATGACCGTTTGGGTCTTCTACCCACGCACCCGCTTGTCTGCGATTTCTATATACTCATAAAACCTTTTTCCGACAGGTCCTAGCTTGCTGCAGCGTGGGTTACTGCGCCTTTGGGATGTGGGTGTTTCTTTTGTCGGCGAACTGCGCGTTATTTTCCACGCTCGCACTCCTCAACGGTGGCCTTTTAAATTTGGTGGAGTGAGGAGGTATTCCTCCCCTGCTCCGTCGCTCGTTCTACGTATCTACAATGCCAGAACAAAGCTGATTCCTATTGTTTAATCACTGAAATAATCAAAACTTACAATATCTATTCTTTCAATTTCTTATCTCAATATTACGCGTATTTATCTTGAAAACTATGGATATACTCTTTAACATCAGCGTAATATAAACCACATCTACAGTATCCAAGACCTACACCATATCATTCATGGGTAAGTAATAATACCTTTTAAGTACCTCACTAATCTGACGTGTTAAGTAATTGACGTTTAACATATACATATCTCACTCACGTTAAATTGAGTTCATGAATCATAATTCACACTTCAAATACTTTAATTACGTAGTAAACATTAATAAATCCTTTTAAATGAAACATTTTCCCATACCATAAATTTTATCATTCACTTCATTAATACTTCTTTTCAAATTTTAACCGTGACTGCTATATTTATCATACTCTGACATAAACAGCTTCTCCACTCCGTAGAATAAACTAGAATACAATAGAATAGAATATTTATTGGGTTTGGCTCAGATCATCAGGTCAGTTCTTCCACCAAACCATGTACACACAAAAAAAGAAAAAAAAGGAAAGAAAGATGAATTATGATTATAATTAAAATTACAATAATAGTTGAAATTTAAAATAAGTAATAAACTACAAACTTAATTAGAATGACTATAATAATTTAATTTAAAAAATAATTGAAATTACAATAATAAATAAACTACAAAAATAATTAGAATTTCAATAATAATTGAGTTAAAATGGTAGTAGAAATTTAACATAATAAATAAAACCACAAAATAATTAGAATTATATAAAAGTCGATATAACAATCTAAGTTAGAGAATCGAAGTTATTTAAACAATTAACACAACCGTGAAATTCAGGATACAGGTTAAAAACACAAAATTTACATATTACATATCTAATGGAAAAATGTCAGGGTGAAGAAAGGAACCAATGTCAAAAGTGACCATTACCTCACAACTATAAAAATGAGATTCATTCCTCAAAACAGATCCAAGAAAAGAAGAAAAAAAACAGAAGAATTACATTTGATGTTGAACTATTAAGAAACAACTGGGAAGTAAAAAAAAAAATTCAAAGAAAAGTTGAAAAGTGGCAACTCAAAGAATTGGGATAAAACAAAAGTAATTAAATCTGCTCAGGAACTATTTCCTATGAAGCGAAATATGAAACATAGATGGTGGAATGAAGACTGTGAAGTGGCCATCAATGAGAGACTGAAAGCATGGAGAAAATGGTATTCCTGTAAAACCGAAGACAATTTTCAAACTTTCAAGACAATCCGAAAACAAACATTTAAGACTACAAGAACCGTTAACAGGAAATATGAAAAAAGCTGACTGATACAAATTGAAGAAGATTTCACAAAGCACAATACAATAAATTTTTACAAAACGTTTCAAGAGGCGACTACAAAATACCAACTTCCTAGCCTAGGTTTTAAAGGTGAAAATGGAAAATTGGGCTCAACGACAAAGACAACTGTAAAATTTTGGCACACTATTTTGAAAAATTACTAAATTGTGCAGAAACTGGTGAAAGATTAGAATTCCATCCACCACAAACAGAAATTAAACCTTCAGATCCACCAGATGAGAAAGAAATAGATAACATAATTCAGAGTTTGAAAAATAATAAAGCAGGAGGGGAAGATCTAATTGTTTCAGAATTGTGGAAAGAGGCAGGCAGTCATGTAATTCAGGAACTGACAAACATATGAAGGGAAATTTGGTGAACATAAAAAATTCCTGATGATTGGAAGAATGCACTAATACACCCGCTACACAAGAAAAGGAGACAAGGCTGATGTGAACAATTACAGAGGAATCTCTTTGGTAGCAGTTGCTTATAAGATCCTGTCAATAATGCTTCAAAACAGAATAGAACTAACAATCGAGCAACAAATCGGAAAATACCAGGGTGGGTTCAGAAAAGGATGATCGTGTGTGGAACAGTTTCTAAATTTGAAAATTAATAAGAAACAGGGTTACAAAGAACAAAAAGTATGTTATTGTTTTTGTAGATTTTAAAAAAGCACATGACTCAATAGATAGAGTCTCATTACTTAACATTTTAGAAGAATTTGGAGTTGATTCAAAATCAGTCAGTTTAATCAGACAAACCCTAGTGGATACAAAATCAAGAGTGAAATTTATTGGAGAGATCTCAAAAGAATTTGAAATGAACACTGGCGTCTGTCAGGGGGATGGACTTTCTCCAATTCTCTTCAATTGCCTGGAGAAGGTAATTAGAGTATGGGGAGAGAAATTGAAGGAAAAGGAAATCCATCACCAGATAAGACTAGGATCGAAGCACAAGGGAGTTGGTATAAACTCTTTGGCCTTCGCTGATGATATTGCAATATTCTCTGAAGACATGGAAACAGCATACACACAAATCAACCTTCTGAAGGAAATAGCTGCAAAAGTTCTTCAGATTTCTTTTGGGAAGACTAAATTCATGACCAATATCAAAGATTCACCCGCAGCACTAAAACAGAGTACAGAAAAATCAACAAAGTTACTAAATTTATGTATCTAGCCCCTAATATCATCTGGAAATGTTCATAGCTGTTCATTTGTTCATAGCTGATCATTTATTTGTATCTTTATTTAAAAAATTATAATTATTTCAACACGGGGTTAATTTAAAAAACATCACTCTGCTGTTTATAATACAGTTACATCGATTATCAACTTAGAAAATTAGCCTGATAATTTTATTAAAAAATTTATTTGATGGCTCTTTAGCTAAGACATAGGAAAAATCTATGACATTTCAAAACATAACAGCAAAAATGTAGCAGGGATGGGATTATGATTTTTTTTGTGAACCATACATAAACAATAAACTTATAATTTTTTATATTTTAAAGTGATTGTGTTAGGGTAATGAAATGCAAAATGCATTTGTTTATAGTTGATTATTTATTCAAATCTTGTCTACACATCTTCATATAGAATATTTGTATTAATACATCTTTATTGCAAAATTTTACATTTCCACATATAAGTTATATGAATAATGAAATGTTTTGATCATAATCTGTGACGAAATAAGTTTTTTTATCAAATTTGAAATGACTTACCGATTATGAGTGTTATTAATTTATATTTGGTACTACAAACTCTCCATTTAGTTTATTCAGTTACTGTGATATCACCAATGAAACAACATAGTATTTCAAACCAAAGTCACTTCATCTGCTATTCTGAATGCCAAAAAGTATTATGTTCATTTAAAATTCTGCCCCAACTGTAAGGTTACCCATTGCCATTCTATAGAAAAAAAGAGATAATATCGGAAATTAAGATTTTCTGCAAACGTGTTTCTTTAGTTTTTTTAGGTGTGAACTAGGCCATTCTTCTCATAATCGGCTGAAACAATTCTTCCATCTCAGAATTGGGAGAAATTAGCTTGTATGTGAAAGTTAAGTTAAAAAGTGCAGTGAATGCAAAATTAAAAAATAGATCTTCTAAAATGAAACCAAATATTTCAATTCAAAATCTTAGTCAATGTTTAAGAACCATCTATTGTGGTAAGCCATACAAATTTGCAATGTGGTTCACCAAGTGACATTTCAAGGTAAAATCATAAAATGTTACTTTTTTCTTCAAAATTAAAAATGAACAAATTTAACTTATTTTATGACAGTGTTATTTAATAAGAATAGTCAGTCAGAAATATAACATGTTAATTTATAAATATGATTAATTATTCAGTATTGTACATTTAAATTTATATACAATTGTCCCAGATCTAGGATTTTTAAAACACTAAGAAACAGTTTTGCAGAAATATAATAATCTATCTCTTTATACTCGCATTAAAAACAAAATGACATAGAGGACAGAAAGGGATGGAGTACCTTCTCAATTTTGAATGAATAACTTCATTTTAAAAAAATGTTTAGAACACCAGTGGTGCTGAAACAAAGAAAGAAAATCTTGTTACTTTTTGTGAGTATTTTGAATAAAGGACTGTATATTTCCATTCATATGACCATTCACATATAACATATAATCTTAATTTTAATTTGTTATGAATAAATTGAATTATGAGCAATTACGTATTTTTGTATAGATTTCCTGTCAATCGTACCCTGTTTTCATTGTTTCAAATGTGTAGTAAAATGTTTGAGTAATACATTATGTCGATTGACCAATGTTAATTTTTCAGTGGGAAAATATTTTCAGCGAAATACCATTTGAAAGGAGGTAGCAATAGAAGGGGCTCTGGGGTACATGATCACAAGGAGGAGGGAGGGAACCGGGAACCTCGATGCGTCCTTACGACCGCTTGTTGAACTAAGCCGAAAAATACGAGTAGTTTGGAATATTAGTTGTAGGAGCGCTGAAAAACCTTGACAAACAGATAACACGGGAGACAGAGACCTGGCAGTTAGCAGTGGTCCCGACATTCCAAACTAATCACTCCACATCTAGTGAGAGGAGTGAGGGATAAAGAAGGGTCCGTCTGTGGTTCGTGCAATGCGAAGCGCAGTTCGCATTCGCTGGCATCACGCATGAGTCCACCAAATATTCCTAAATAGAATCACACCTTAGAGAGGCGTTTTGCACACGAGATGGAGGATATTATAAATGCTCCTCCCAATCAAGCTCACCTGTCGTCTCTGTCTGGGAGAGAGGCGCGTTTGCCTGCTCCTCATTGAAAAAGAACTCGGTGACAGGAAACCGTCACAGTTTCTACACCATTTTCGATCTCTGGTGGGTTCGATCCCCGTACAGGACAGCCTCCTGAGAACGCTGTGACTGCAGAGTCTTCTCACGCACGTGCAGGTTACTCTGCAAACGCAGGGCGATCTGACTCTCGATAAACTGTCAGTGATGACACATGGCAGCCACTTTCTCCGCCGCTCCACCCCAGCCGTCTACTCTGCTACTCCTGCGACTCCAGCCACCGCCACGCCACCAGTAGTTAACGCCGCGTCATCCGCAACCGGTACCGACGCGTTCGCCGCACGCCAGGAGGAAATGAGTCACCAGATCAAACTGAGTGAACTTCAAAGACGTTGCTCTCAATCCCGCGACCGCGAGGACAACAGAAACCGTAGACGCAGCTCCTCCAACAGTTCTTTTCGGGGAGAAACGAGCTGGTTTCACTTCTGGTTTGGGGAAAATGCTCGTCAAGGCAGACAATCCTGTACATACACAATCTCTCACGGCAACCAACCGGCGGTGTCCGGTTGCCCCCAGGAGGAAGCCGCCTATTTGTTTGCGGCATCCCACAGTCCACTACATCCGGACTACCCCCTGTCCTACAGTGTTTAGTTTAGTGCAAACTAAAGAAGATTTTGAAGAACATTTAGTATTCGTAACAAAGTTAGGGCAAATACGGGACATAATCAATGGAAGATGAAAGTAAAGGGATAATAGACATAAGAAAAATAAGGCGGAAAGAAGATCTATCCCTGCCTCCTCGGGGTGGGAACGGTAAAGTACTCGGCTAAATGGCGCTGTCAAAGGTCACAAGACATATAGAAGATAAATAGAAAGAGAAACCTTGAAATGACTATGTTGTAATAAAGGTAGCGAAAAGGGCTAGAATTAAAAAAAAAGTGTCGTGCCGACCCAGCTACCTGGTTCCTGAACGCTTCAAGATCACGAAGTGCAAGTTCAATGATTATTGCGAGGTCTTCTCCCCACCTCATGGTGCCAAAGAAAGGAGACGGCCCTAGCCCCTGCGGGGATTATCATGCACTCAACACCAGAACGACTATTGACGTATATCCCGTGAAACACATTCACGATTTCTCACCCAGTGCATATACAATGTTAAGTGTTATTGACTTCGTGAAGGCGCACACCCAGATCACTGTTTATTTAGAAGATATTCGGAAGAAGGCAATCACCACTCCTATTGGCCTCTTCGAATTTCCGTACATGAACCTTGACCTTTGTAAGGTTGGACAGATGTTCCAGCGTGTTATTGATGAGGTCGTGCCCGGTCAAGACTCCTATTTCCCTTATATCAACGATATTTTGTCTCCTCACGCGATGCAGCTGAGCACCAAACACACTTGAGAACTCTGTTTCGACGTCTTTCGATTACGGAGTTTTAGTAAATGTGAATAAAACAGTCATTTGTTCTTCAACGGACGGATCAAGAGCACATACAGATATAGTAGCCTCTCTCCTGAAGTTCCCTCGGTCTGCTACGGGCCAAGGGCTCCGCCGTCTCCGAAGTATGAAATTTTTTTACCGCTGTTTCCTTCCATTCGCTGAATTTACACCAAGCCCCCTTCACGCCGCTCTCTCCGGCGTCCGCAGCAGGTAGCCCGTGATGTGCCCCATCCTCAGAAAGCTTACGTGGCGTGCAAGGTAAACCTGTTACAAGCTACCCTCCTTGCTCACCACACCAGATTAGCGCTTTTCACCGACGCCTCTCCAATTAAGGTTGGTGCGAGCCTACAACTGCATGTTGGCGGGACCTAGCAGCTGTTCGATTTCTTCTCTGAAGAGCTGAAACCTTGCCAATTGGCGTTGCCAATATTTTACAGAGAGCTTCACGCCGTATATTCGGCGGTGCGACACTTCCGGATCATCTTGGAAGCACAGCCATGCACTGTGTTCACCGATCACAAACCATTGACTCAAGCTTTTCTCCAACGGCAATACAAATTTCCCCCAGTGCAAACCAACCAATTGTCATTCATTAGCCAATTAAAAACAGAAATTTAATACGTGGGGGAGCAGACAACATCGTAGCGGACGCATTTTCACGAGTCGACGCCGTAACCGACACAACTGCAGTGAACTTCAACGCAGTTGCTCACCTTCAAGACGTCGACCTATACGCTATCTTCTGGTTGGCAAAACAAACCTGAAGCTGCAGCGAGTCACTGTGCCTCGCTCTGACGTTTCGCTCTACTGCGACACAGACACGTCCCCCCGTACGTCCCCGTACCGCATCGCTGTCATGTGTTCGACGCTCTCCACGGTCTTAGTCATCCTGGCATCAAAACCATCACCGCGCTCGTTGCGCAGCGTTTCGTATGGCCAACATATAGCGCGACTGCCGTACATGGGAACGCACGTGCTAACATTGCCAACGCGCTAAAGTCACGCAGCTGGCATCCCCAATCCAATGGAACGGTGGAACGTTTTCACCGGCAGCTTGGAGCGGTCATCGTGTTTCACCTCGAGATGTCATGGCTACAAGCTATGACACCCGCTCTTTTCGGAATCCGCAGTGCAGTGAAAGACGATTTAAGCGGGTTTGTGTACGGCGAGCCCTTCACCTTCCCGGCGAATTCTTACCACCACCTTCGGCATACATGGGAACGGACGATATCTCATCGTACGTCACGCCTCCCTCATTGTATTGTGCCGCTAAATGTCACGCCTCCATCGTGTACCCGCTACCTGTCACGCCTCCCCTCACACATTTGTATGCCAGAACCTGTACTCTTGTCAGTTCGTGTTTTTTACGCGACGACGTTGTTCGCCGACCGCTCCAACCTCCCTACACTGACCCACACACACTGCTATCGACGAGATGCGAAAACAATAACAATGCTGAGAAGCGAGAAAGAGCAACGTGTCAGCATTGACAGGGTGAAACCTACCTATACCCTAAAAGATAGAAAAATCGCTACGGGCGCCACCGTCCCTCTAAGCCCAGACGACAGCCATTGCCCAGCCGCTGCGACAAATACCGCCGCTCCTAGCGGTGGCACATCGCACGCGGATAACCCAACCGTTGACGAAGATGATGCTCGCCCCACCGACCGCGCCCCGTCGGCGGCATCCAGCCGTGTCACCGCCCCGTTGACGTTGCAGCTCCCTGAACATCAGAAGAAACCGGTGAAGCACATCACGGGACATACATATCCCGTTACTGCCGCCGAGTACGTTTTTGGCTTCCTTAGACCTCTGGCTCTTCCGGGGAGCGTCACAAATGAATCGCCACAAAGCGACCGCTACTTGACATTCCAGCATTCCTTGACATTCCATTGACACACATGCGTACACACACGCACAACTTTAGTAACTTTGCAAAGGCATGTAATTTCAAGATAAACGCTTATCGAACAGGACTGGAAATTGAATAAGAGTGCGAGACTAAATAAAAGAATTAATTATAAACAAACAAATAAAATAATATAATATAACAATTTTATCGTATTTGTAATTGTAATGACAAGGGGCATGGGACCAACGGGGTGGATGTTTCTCCAACTGGTACACATAAAGGGAAAGGAATTTGAAAACTTGTGAAGTCTGTGCGTGTTGTTACAATTCTGAACTATTAAGATTTTAGTGACATGATCTGAAAAATTAATTTTCTTAATTTCCTCATACCCTCTTCCATTGGTTGATGTGAAACCCTAGGCCCAAAATTAACCATCCACCTGAGACGGATAATGATTTTTGATTACGAAATATTTTACATCATGATATAGTCTTGCCATTTATAGATAAATGAAAATAGTTTATCTTGAATTAGTGTGCGTTATTCTGAGTATTCAAGGAAGCCCAAAGATTTACATTATATTAAGTGAAAAGACGATGACTTTTAAACAAGTAAATTTAAAGAAGTTCTTAAAAAATGTAATTGTTAAAAAATTGAATTTGTTAATAACAAACGGAATTATGTATACAATTTAGTTAGCATGTTATCGATAAATACACTTAGAAATATTTCATTCATTCACTCATTCAAAGAAAAGTCAAAAGATAACAAAGAACAGAAATATAAGGATGTTACATTACACGTAAGCGGCATTGTGAAGAATATAAACTATATTTATAGATCTAGCGTATATGATATTTTAAAGATCTTAATTTGTTTTCATCTTCTGTACTTGCGTATCATGTCCCGTTGATGTACCATTTTCTGCAAATAAAATAAGAAAAAATAGAACGGGCACTGGTAAAATGAAGATTATAGTCGGAATAAATAGGAATGTCATTTTAAAAGCATTCATGACACAATTCTAACAAGCATCCAACCCAATCTTCAGGATTACAAAAATGAAGTGAATGTAGAAGTTGAAGTTATTTCAAAACTTGACAAGTTATGTTGTTATCTTTGACGAAGACAAATAATTTCCAAAAGCTATAAATCTGCAACTTACATAAATATTCTTTACCAGTGAGCTAATATTGCCGCAGAAATTCAAAATGATAGAGAAAAGAGAAGAAAAACTTAGGTGTGCATTTCTTTTTAATTAACTGTTAGGACACAAATTTGGGGCAGTTTATTCGAAATAAATGAATAAATATATTTTTACCTTGATCCGACTTAGCGGTCCATACAAGAAATTTCCCCTTTTTCCTATTTATTAATACATTCACAAATTACTATCATAGTTTGACAATAAAATGAAAATAATCATTTTGATCATGACATGAATTTAGGCTAAAGTCCATACCATAAAGAGAACTATCAGACAAGACGCAGATAATACTCGAAATACACACGAATTTGAATCATTCATTTAGTCAAAGTCGCTCCTCATATACTAAACAATTTTTTTCGGATTCAGGGACTGCCAAAACCGTGTTCTGCTAAAATCACGCGATCGAAAATTTTCATGATAACAGTACATCTACGAACTACGTTCATGAAGAAGTAAGAAGATCATTTTTTAAAATATGTATTTCATTTCGACTTTCGCATTTGTCAGTCACGTACAAGCTCATAGATAATAAAGACGTAAATCGAAAATGTTTCCAAAAATTTGCGAGTGATTTTTATGTTTTATCTTTCTATTTTTTCATTATAAAAAAATGGTTATGAGACGAATGTACGCCTCCACTTGCCTACCCAACTACTAAAGACGGATTGTTCCTAGTGCAGCTGCATCACGGGTGGCATTCAACTCAGTTAAATATTGGTGGCATTCACCTCTTCCCTATCCTAATTTCTCTGAAACAAAAAAGGACAGAGACAGCCGAAAACTGAATGCTGGGATCGTGATCTGCTTGTGCTGCTTTTCAATGTTTATTAGCATTGGTTTCCATCATGATACAACACCAAGATTTGTTATGACGCATCAATGAAAAAAGGACGTCCTACTAATACAAGATATTAAAATCATAAACTTTTCCTATTCAAGCATCAATTTCATACTCAAAATTATTTACATAAATAGTTACAGCAATATGAGAAATAATATTTTACCAAAATAATTTTACCACGAATTTTACAAAAAGTTTTTAATGAGAAAGATAAAATAAATATTGCATTTTCGCACTAAATTCAAATAACTTGAACAAAACAAATTATCCAACAATTAGGCATTTTAACTATTCTTTGATTACTAACCAAGTACATGTAATAAGAGAAGAAATCGTGAGAGTATTTAGAATGGTTAATCAAATTCTCATGATATCATTCATATTCATCGATTATTTTCAATCAAAAGAAACAAGAACTTACCCCATATTTTAATAGATATTCCTTCACCACATAGATAAACGGCCAAGGAGAGAAAGTATGTAAAACTTAATAAAATAACTCTCTGTGACCAGTTCAAAATTTCATAAACTGGGTACAGCCAGACTCCGTGTTGAATGTAAGTTCCCATGTAACTGAAACACCAAAGTCTGAATAAAATAAAACATATAACAACTATAAATACCTATGAAAGAAAATTCTTGAAATTTAGGAACAATGGCATTGAATCAATAAATCATTGATATTTTAAGGGTGAATGGTTATGAAATGAAGAGTAAACAGTCAGGAATGGTGTAGCTTTTTTTAGATTTGAAAGGTGTTCAATAAGTAATGAAACATTTTTTTCTCAAAGCAAGGTGGTTTTATTCAGGATTTAAATACACCATATTGTTTACCAATTCTTTGGTTACAAAAACCTATTTTTCAACGTAATCTCTATGGCCTTATACCACCTTAATGTGAGAGCTTGTATGCCGTCATGCTACCACTTTACTGATCTGCGCCTGAGCTTGCTGCGTTCTTGCTGCATAAATAACTTCCCCATCATTGCTGTAGTGCTTTCCGCAGAGTCCATCCATCAGTGGATCAAAGAGTTGGAAGTCAGAAGGTGCGGGCTATAGGGTGGGTGAGGAAGAGCAGTCCACTGAAGTTTTGTGATCTCCTCTCGGGTGCGCAGAATTGTGTGTGGCCTTGCGTTGTCGTGGAGAGGGAGAAGTGCGTTCGCATTTTTGTGGTCACGAACACGCTGGAATTATTTCACCAATTTCCTAAAAGTCACTTCAGAGTTGATCGTTTGAATATGAGGGTAGACATCGAACAGACTAATCCCTTCAGAGTTCCAGAAGACTGCAGCCATGATTTCACCTGCTGAGGGTACTGTTATGAACTTCTCCGAAGGAGACGTTAGGTGGTGCCACTCCATGGATTGCCGTTTTGTTTCAGGCTTTAAGTGGGAATTCATGTTTCATCGCCTGTGACAATGTTTGACAAGAAATCGTCATCATCAACCTCATAACGAGCAAGCAATTCCGCACAGATGTTTCTTTTTTGCTCTTTAGGTTCTTCAGTTGGGTTTCGAGGAACCCAACAAACGCAAACATTTCAGTACACTAACTGATGGACAAGGGTGCCAGACTACCAACAGAGATGTCAAGATGAGCACTAAGTTGACTGAACATCCGCACGTTCCAACTATGCAGGCGCTACAGTTGTCTGCGGCCGGCATGTGCGCGGGAGATCAGACGTATTTCCTTCTCCTTGTTCTGTTGACTACAGGCGCTTCGCCCAACGACTCATCGTGCTCTTATCCCGTGCCAGGTGTTCATAGACATTCTGTAACGCCTATGAATATGTTATGGTCTGGTTTTCCGCCAAAAGAAATTCAATAACTGCTCTTTGCTTGGAACGCATTTCAGTTGCAGGTGCCATTTCGAAGACTGGTTATTGCACTGCCATCTATCGAAAGTTGACGGAAATACATGAAATTACGCATGAATGTTTAAGGATGTCCAAAATAAAATTCTGATTTA
>NNCF01130314.1:0-71259 GCA_002313205.1 Laupala kohalensis | reverse complement strand
ATATATATATATATATATATATATATATATATATATATATATATATATATATATATATATATATATATATATATATATCAAATTAAAACATCTACCTGTCAGAGACGTTAAATGTATGTATATATTATAGCTTATATACACTTATATACACATATCGTATTTTCGAAGGTGCGTGTCACGAAATGTGGGCACTAAATATTCAGAAAAATGAATATATTTGCTATTCTAATGGTTCAGTGTTGATGAAATTTGGTATGCATATATTTAATTACTGTGACAGATAGATGTTTCTACTTTCATAACATGAGGTTTTATTTGTCATTCACTTCATTTATTTATGTAAAAAATTATGCCAACAACAATTATGGCTATAAAAATGTTGGCAACCCTGAAACGTAATATAACTTGGAAGAGATGTTAACCTCCTATTTCGTAAAGGAGAGATAATAAATTGATATAATTACTATTTCACGAAAGCGTGAACTAAAATTTTGTACTGTAAAGAGACTTAAAAATTACATAAATAAAGAAAAATCTACCCACACTATTTCGCTGACTGTCTTCGCGATGCACATTAAATACAAATACGTACCTCCGCATATCAATCTCATAACACATCAATGAGTACAAGCTATTTTAACAAGAAACACGTTCTCGTTGGGTAACTAATTTTTACACTTAAGATGCACTTTCAAATTATTGGTATATGTGTTCCTAAAGCCAGTATTACACGGTCATATCTATGATCAAAGATATATTTTCAAAAATATGACTTTGATCATAGTTCAAATATCATCATTTATCTATGACAAGTTGAGAGAACCATTTATCACATCTCTCATCGTATCTTTGATCATAGGTATGACATAGAAATATGACCATATAATACCGGCATAAAATCAATACACCAAAAAATTCGAGTTGTCCTACCGCACTACGCGACATGACATAATAATTACCAATATATAAATCAACACCTTTTTCACTTTCTCAATTCAATTGAACGCGTCTTTATTCGATTGCTGCTGCATAATATCGATAGCCTTCGAAAAAAATCAATTATTTTTGTGTAACATTCCGAGTTACGAGTAACATTCATTCCATGAAGGAAAAACTTTATTATTAATATTCACAATAAAAGTACAATGCACACTCCTTTTTAGTAAACAGAGTTTACTTTGGAACAAAATAAATATGGTCTATTGTCGAACGTATTGTGAGAAATGCAGAAAAAGTTAATTTTATTAGAAAAATCAATAAATACGTTGAAAGTAGAACATAAAACATTGTTGTGAAATATAAAATAAACTTAATCTTTTACATAGTAAAAATATTGCATTTTGCCTAAAATTTAATTCTTTTTTCTCACATATTAATTCTTTAAGAAATTAAACCAAAGTTCGAAATGAATCTATGAATCTATATTAATTCTCTAGACCAACCGCACACACGCTTTATGACTACTCCATGACATTGAAAGATATAAAGAGTGAACAACTAACGAATTTACAATGATCTTTGTTTTTGAATGTTTAAATATCGTAAATGTTAATTTCAATCTTCACTCAGTACTATAAAAAAGTAAAAAGCGAGCAGCTTCAAACATGCCTAGGAATATTGAGAGATAACAGCTTACCAGTTACCATCCAGACGTTTCTGCTTATGCTTCACGCGCTTGCCCTAACCGTTGGTTTCCTGTGGTTCCCAACGGTGCTCAATGAATGAAACAGTCACTTAAGTATATATAGCAATACCTGAGATTGAAAATTAAAATGAAATAAAATGGCCATGACAGTATAAAATTTCTTATTATTACTTATTAATTTTCTTTTTCTGCTACTGATATCAGTTATATGCTAAATAATCGAAATCGTTTAATACTTCTATTTTTAGTTACTGTTTCAGTTCATTGAGAGTGAATACTACTCTATAGTACGCACTGCCCACGACACATTTTAGGGTCTCTGTAAGGCGCACGGGCCCTGAGCCCCGCCATATATATTGTATATTTTATGTTAAAATTAAACCCTTTTGAATTGAATTGAATAAAAAGCTATAATACTGCGTTACACCCACAATGCGCACAAGTGGGAGAACACGCGTACGGACTACCACTTAACAAATTTGATACACTCTTTCCTCTTCTAATTTAGATGTATACTTGTAGTACGTGTATCGTAAATATCAAGACAATCAATCATTAATTTTTAGAATTTGCAAATAAATTTTTATAAATAAATATATTTTAATGAACAAATGTAATATTGTTGATGATAGTAATTATATTTTATTTCCAAGCCAACAATTTCGAAAGAATATAAGCTAGAAAATTTGCAGTGTGCCCCACTCAAAATTCCAATGGCCCCTTGAATGGACAAGGGGTAGTTGCAACAAGAAGAGAAGTATGCCGCAACTAAGACATTGGTAAACCACCTCCACTTGGTGTTTCCTGGGGAACGCTGTTGGTTTACCACTATAGGCAATCCAGGTAGTCTTTTCGACCTCCTGGATACATACACTATGAATGCTAAAATTTCAAATGGTTCTCTTAAGAACCACCAGACAAAGACTTTTGGTACCTCACTAAGAATCTGCCAATCGAATATTGAAGGCATAAGCAAGTCAAAGAGCGATTGTCTCTCAAAATTGCTTTTGGAACGTTATATAGATGTAGTCCTACTACAAGAAACACACGCTAGCGACGAATCACAGCTCCAGAAAAGAGGGAAAATCAATAGATATAAAGTAATGGGTGCCACGTATCATTCCCAAAATGGCACAGCCACGTACGTGCGGAAAAATTTAGAAAATGTAAACTTTATCTCATCCTCGCAGTCTAATATTTTCACTGTGACTATAATAGCAAGTGGGTTAAAAATAGTAAATGTGTATAAACGACCCTCTGTTCCTTGGCCATACCCACCAATAGCATGTGGAACTCTTCCAATTTTGTATTAAGTGACTTCAATAGCAATCATACCCAATGGAAGTACAGAAAAAGTGATGATAATGGGCGGAAGCTGGTGCAATGGTCTGAGTCTATGAAAACGCACCTTATATTTAGTGCTAAACAACAATGCACATTGCGATCAGCGAGGTGGAAGTCTGACACAAACCCTGACCTCTGTTTTGTATCTGCTGAACAAAAGAAACTGCCAGTGCCTGTCGCCTGCACCGTTCTCACAAGGAACTTCCCTCATAGCCAACATAGACCTGTATTCCTGGTAGTGGGAACACAAATCCCGATTATTAGGAGCTCCCAGAATCCAAGATGGAACTTTGCTAAGGCGAACTGGTCAAATTATACTTCGGATCTCGATTCAAATATACGATTCGTCACTCCAAAAGCAGAGAACTATCACAAATTTGTAAAAATGGTCATAACAACAGCCAAGAAACATATACCAAGAGGAATGAGAAAGGAATATATACCGTTCTGGAGTGAAGCTATTGAACTTCTGTACGCAGATTACGTGAAGAATGCCAAAGCAGACGTTGCAGATGCTTTACTGCATAATCTCGATGAGGCTCGAAAAGAGAAATGGAATAAAATCACCAGGAACTTAAACTTCAAACACTCTAGCAGGAAAGCTCGGAGCCTACTCAGGAAACTTGGCGCGGACTCACATACCAGCAGGAACCCTCCTAATATCAATGGTGACCAAATCGCCAACCGTATTGTTGACAAGTCCAGAGCTGTGAAGGACAACACACACTCCACCAGGGTTAAAAGAGAATTTACGAATTTGAAACGCAGTATCAAATCAGTATCAGTAGAAACGTTAGCAGATAAATTCACCGTTACTGGAATAGAAGCTGCTGTCAAATCTATGAAAGACGGGAAGGCGCCCGGTTTTGACAATATTCACCCTGAGTTCCTAACACATTGTGGTAAGTGCACGATGTACTGGCTGTCTATATTTTTCTCCAATAACGTTAATTTCCAAAGACTGTCTAAGGAGTTTAAAAGAACAAAAATCATCACCATTCTCAAACCAGGGAAGCCTGCTGACCTCCCTGAGAGCTACAGAACAATTTCATTACTAAGTTACTAAGTTAATTATAAATTATTAGAACGTCTAATTTATTATAGAATCTGTCCATTGGTCCTGAGCACACTACCAATAGAGCAAGCTGGTTTCCGGCCAAATCGCAGCTGCAAGGATAGAGTGTTGGCATTAACCACGCACATTGAAAGAGGATACGAAGAAAGGAAGGAAACAGGGGTGGTATTTATAGACCTCACTGCGGCATATGATACAGTATGGAGAGAGGGGTTATTGTACAAACTTTTGAAGGTCACTAAGAGCAAGAAGATAACGACACTTGTAAATGTCAGGTAGACTGTTCCAAGTAGTAATGGATAATAAAGTGAGCAAACCAAGACCATTGAATTATAGTCTCCCCCAATGTTCAGTACTGGCACCACTCCTCTTTAATCTCTACATCTCTGACATACCGAGCACATGTGCACGCAAGTTTGGGTACGCAGATGACTTGACCCTCCCAGTCCAACATAATGACACAAATTACATTGAATGTGAACTATCCACTGACCTTAAGACACTCACGGAATACTTTAGACAATGGCGGCTGACCCTCAGTACTCCTAAAAACGAATCACGTCTCTTCCACCTAAATAATAGAACGGCTCAAATGACTGTAAGTGTAATGTGTGATGGCATACCCCTACCACATAATCCCCATCCAAAGTATCTAGGCGTGATTTTGGACCACACACTCTCCTATAATAAACATCTGTCTACCTTGTCAGGAAAATTAAGGGCACGCAATAACATACTCCACAAATTGGCGGGCTCAACCTGGGAGACCGACCCCACAACATTACGCATCTCAGCTCTTAGCTTGGTTTTCTCAACTGCGAAATACTGTTCATCAACATGGCTTAACAGCTGCCATATCCGTAAAGTCGATAGTGTCCTGAATCAGAGCATGAGAGTGATTTCAGATTGTATAAAATCCCCACACACCGAATGGCTGCCAGTGTTGGCCCACATAGAACCTCCTGCTTTTCGTAAAAGAATTCTTACTGAATATAAGAAGTAATGAATATAAGAAGATACAAGAAAATCCAGACCTTTATATCCACCACGATATAATAGTTTTTAAAAGACTGAAATCAAGAAACCTATCAGTTTGGACAGTATAACAATTAATAGAATAGAATTTTAATAGCGGAGCCGAATGGGTCACACAGTGGCAAGCGAAATTCGACCCAGTATGGCACCCTCCACTCAATCTCCAAAATTACCTCACGGTTTTAATCTCCTCCGGAGTACCTGGGTCCAACTAAATAGAATCCGAACGGGCCATGGTAGGTGTGGAGCTATGGGTTGACGCAGGAGCCCAGGTGTGATTGTGGTGTAGTCCTCCAAACTGTGCGGCATGTAACTTATGAGTGTTCACGAATAGACAGCAAAATCAACCTATTGATAGTCTCAGTGAGTGCTGTTCAATGGCTGAATTTGCTCGACCTAGTGCTGTGATTTGTGTTTTAGTCAAGTAATAATGTTTTCCTTTTTTATGACCCGACTGGATAACAAGATGCACGAAATGCCAAGCGTGGGACCACACTAAGAACCATTGTGGTCGAGACCCCACGTGTCTGCTTTGCGCTCAGAGTCACGACATGGTAGTTTGCCCGAGACCATCAACTTTAGTGTGCGCAAACTGTGCTGGTAACCATATGGCCTCGTGGTCAGGATGTCCGGCACTCATCCTACGTAAACAGAAAATACACGAGCAGTTGAATAAAGGAAAAGAAAGAAGGGAAACCTCTCTCAATGAGAAATCAACAAGAAACTTTCGCCCCTCCTTCGCAGCAGCACCCCTCTCCTCCTCTCCACAACTCTTTCGCCCAAATAGTTCAAGGCTCCTGCCCTACCATCCAACAAACTACAAACAATAACTCAAATCAAACATGCATCCATGAAATAATACCAATTTTCCAATCCTTTAACCTCAAGAAAATTTTTGAAGTTGCTAAACATATCATAATCATTCTAAAGGGACCAGGAAACATATGTGAAAAGAGAATATCAATCATTAATATAATAGCTCCTTACTTCGAATAATGGCCACTCAAAAAACAAAAATAATAAACTTCGCATCCTGGAACTGCCGCGATGGAGTCCAAGAAAAGAAATCATCCATCTCAAAATTTCTACCAGATCACTCCATTCATATATTATTAAATGCAAGAGACTTGGCTCACTTCATCACTATCGTTCTCTTTACCAGGATACTTCGTCTATCGCAATGACAGGGTTTCCCCGCCGAATACACCTCACCACAGAGGGGGAGGAACAGCCATTGCCATCAGAAAACATATTCCCCACTGTTATGAATTATAAATTTTTAATGGAAATTTAAATTCAAACTCCGAACCGTTGAAAAATACAGCGGGGGCTGGCTGGTTCCCACCACCCGCGCAATCGGCTGTCAGAGGATGCGGGCAGCGGCATTTTAGAAAGACCGCTGGTGTTCCGAAGAAAAGGGAACCAAATCATAAAATCTATTCTAAAGAGGGGAGGGTACTTGCCATTAGTGGCGCGGTAGTGCCTAGCACCTCTTAGAGAGTTTTGGGACGTGCGTGAAGACAAATATTTATTCTTAGAAACATTTGGCAGAAGGCGTGAGAAATTGAGATATTCAATTTTCGCGTACCACGGACAGACTAGCGGCCCATTTACATGTGTCTGCGACAATACAATATGGTGTTAAGAATGAATTAAGGAGCGTCACGGGATCACGTCAAGGAGGCGGCATCCCTTGTCAATGATTTTAGTAAACGAAGTTGTAAAATTCTTCAAAGGAAGGAGTGAACAATGGCTCAGTGGCGGAGCACCTGTGTCGGGGTTGCAGCGCCGGATCCGGGGAAAGGCGGTACTTCTTAAAGATAATGACGACAGTCTTACGAAGTTTCAAGATGGGCTAGTCATTCGCCGAACTCCAGATTATTTGAGTCGGCGAAAAAGAATACAACAATGGACCAAGGCGTGGGAAAGGTATCCACCGAGCACCAAAGGAAGTGTGTTATTGTTTAAAACCAAGAAATAGGATTCGCTGGGTTTTAAACATACGTCATGAACATTTTGGCCTATCCGAGTAGGATCGCGTAAAATGAAACGAAGGCAAGGATTGGCCCTTGGAATCCACGTGACACGTCGGAGGGCGTGAACCTTTTCAAAATTTTGGATAGAAGGGATTTGAATTATAAAAAGGGGTGTGCGGAACACTTCGAGAGATTCGGAGATTATTGTTTGTACGGAGAGATTCGGAGATTATTATTTTGTACGAGTATATTCTGAGACGAATATGCGAGTCGCCGAGATTATTTATTCCTAAGTTCTTTTCAGAACAGTGAGGAAATTAGTTTATTTTCGAGAACGGTTTTCGTTCTAATGTAGTGGGCGATGACAGCATGGCGATGTGTCAGTACTTCGGCTGTTGAATATTTTCTAGTGCGTCTCGTGCTAATTTCGCTTATTAACGAGTGAACTTGGTTCATGGACTTGTGACATTTTCTTTTTATCATTACAATCTTGCTGCATCGGAATAGATGCCCAGCACTTGTGAGAATGAATCATTAACTTTATTGTGGGAGAGATACTACGTGGTGGGTTTCGGGCGTGAGCCGGAGGTCCGCGACTCCGAACACAAGGCCAAGAGCCTTAATTAGGCCGTGTATCCGGGGAAGGGCCAGAGGTGTCGGTGAAGGGAGTGGGACGGCGGCGGAGTCAACCATATGGGTGGAGGTCCTCGCTGCGGCAGACACTAACCCACAGGACAATTAACCAAGAGGACGCTCCTGGCGGCCTGCAGTTGGGTATAAGTTTACCGACATTCTAATTATTTTAACGGATAAGGTTATTGTAATTTCTGTTAGCTTCCAGACCAAGTGCGCGAGCAAGTGAGTCTATCTAAGTGAACTCGTGTGCTTCGACAACAGAAGACTAACGGGGAAGACACTCGATTTCACCAATAAACTCAAACTAATTAGCTTTGGTCTTGTTTTGTCAATTTGTGAAACATTATCTAGGAAATGGAAAGTGGGGACTACTTAGTGGACCAACATCATTGTGAGTGTCGGGTGAATTTTGGGGGAAAGTTTTGAGTAGTGTATGGTCATGCATCTGAGAATGGAGGGAATAATCATGTATATAAAATAATGTTGTGTTTATAAAACCAGTTTTGTTTTGTGCTACGTGTAGTTCTACTACCAAACGTGTGTGTTTCCCTGAAAAGAATTGGGCACGAACCGCGCCCGTCCAAGATCCTTATCCTTTGGGATACTTGATAATTTGATTAATTGTTTATAATAATATAGTATGTTATACCACAATGTGCTTTCGACGCCGACCCTGGTGTCGCTAGAAATAACAGCGATTGAAATAGGCACAATTGACGGGTCATTAACTATTGTGCCCACATACAGAAGACCTGCGGAAGCGAACCCGCTAGATAAATCTTGGCATCATCAATATGCTCTCCCCAAGAATCATCATCGCAGGTGGCCTCAACGCAAAGCACTGTTTCTGGGGATGCATCAAGGGTAACAAGGCAGGTACCACTCTCAGAGAGTTCTTAGATGTCAATCCTACCCTCATACTCCCCCCTCCCACAGGTCCCACACACCTTGTAAATGAAATCCTTCACGATATCCTCGACATTACCATTCACACGAACAACATAGCCCTTACGAACCCTCACCCACTACAAGAATTGACCTCAGACCACCTCCCAATCCAATTTGCAACTTACCTAGGTTTCTACTCCTACCAATTCGACCCTCCCTCTATAAAAAAAGAACACAACAACAACAACAACATACACTTCCAGGCTCAGTCATAAAATTAACCCCAACCTCCCATTGAATAACTCCCATGAAATTAACTCCTCCATTGAGCATCTAAACTACTACATCTCCTACTCCTTCCGCCTTGCCACTACAGTTAAACCCGCACCACATCCCCAAAAAAACCTTCCCCCGGACGCCCTGTCACTACTCAGAGAAGGACGTCGTGCTCAACGAAAATTTTATAAAACCCGTGACGCCGAG
Source organism: Laupala kohalensis (assembly GCA_002313205.1). Lineage (NCBI taxonomy): Eukaryota > Metazoa > Arthropoda > Insecta > Orthoptera > Trigonidiidae > Laupala > Laupala kohalensis. The sequence goes on along the minus strand of NNCF01130314.1, from coordinate 62,177 downwards.
GACGAAAAGCACTTCTTCAAGATAAGAAGAATACTCCAAGACAAGGTGACATTCTTCCAAGCCAAGGCATGGCAAGACTTCATAACGAAGATAAATATTAACGCCACTAATGACATCTGGAAAATTCACAATATACTACGTAATCCAAGAAACGCTATTCCTCCACTCCTGGAACCCGGCACCAACACGCCCACGTACGACGAAGCCAAGAAGGTGGATATATTTGCAAATGTTCTCGAAGAAGGATTCAGATATCCAACACTTCCTGCTTCAACACCACCAGCATTGCTGTCTCCCCCTCACACTTCACCTGATGAAGACATGGTCTGGAACATCAGCCTTGCGGAAGTAAAAGACATCCTGAACGCCTGCGACATGACGAAAGCTTGTGGCCCAGATAAGATAAGAGGAAACCAATGAAGGAACTGCCGAGAAACGCCTCGGAACTTATCCATAAAATCTTCAACTCCTGTATCTCCAAGGGATATTTCCCTCTCTCATGGAAAAGTGCAACAATAATCCTAATTTCCAAACCCGGGTAAAAACCAAAAGACCCTAACAATCAAAGACCCATCAGCCTCCTCTCCCAACTTGGAAAATCCTTCGAACGTCTCCTTCTCCGCAGGCTCTCCTCCTTCCTCGAAAGCAACGACATCCTCCCATCATCCGAGTTTGGATTCCGAAAAAATATGTCAACCGCCCTGCAGACCCTCCGACTTGCCCAAACCTATCAACTTCCCTCTCCAAACATAAACCTAATCCTGCCATTTTCTTCAATTTTTCATATGCATTAAAAACCGTTCACCATGACATCCTTCTCCGTAAAACCATCCCACTAGTACCTCCAATTTTCCATAACATTCTTCAAAGTTACCTCCTCTACCGGACGTTCAAGGTCAAATACAATCATTTCCTATCGACACGGCGCCGCATTGGCGCAGGAGTACCCCAAGGCAGCGTCCTTGCCCCAACCCTGTTCTCCCTCTACACATCAAACCTCCCTAACACCCACTCCATCACTCGATTTCTTTATGCTGACGATATGGCCTAATCGGCAAGTGCCAAAACCGGGACACAGTCATTGACAAACTACAAAGTGCTTCTGACGAACTCATCAAAAGGAGTGATTAACGGACAGGTTGAATTCGACAAAATGCCAATGCAACATATTCTCAAGAAATAACAAAACCAACCCTCTACTTGCAAATGCGAAAAGCGTCTGTTTGAACCCTGGACGCCTAAGGTCAAATATCTATAAGTAATATTTGACCGTCACCTTGATTGGACCGCAAACACTAATGAAGTAAGAAAAAAGATAACACCTCAGCCCTATCTTATCAAACTGACAAATTCATATGAAAACTAAAATGAAAATTTACAAGACGTGCATACGCACAAAGGCAACATATGCGTGCTCGACATGGGTCACAGCTTTACCTTCAAAGCTCAAACGACTCATCACCGCTGAGAACAGGGTTCTAAGATTATCATCGCCACTAAAAAGAAGATTCTGCAGGCAACCAAAATACAACTAATACACCATTTCATTTTTAATCTTGCCAAAACAATAAATTACTTATGCATTCAATCACACCTCAAGTAACCTATATTATCATTATAGTCATCACCTCCATCGTCCATGACCTAAAGGACATTTTCGTTTCCCATCTGATCTTCTCAAATTATCTCCTCCTAATCTGTAATATTTTCTATATACTTTGTCTAATTCTTAACATCGTTTCTTCCTTCTAAAAATTATTCTTATTCATAACCTCTTTTGCAACTGAACAACCTCCGACTTAATCGCCGGTACCTGACTTACATGACTAGCAGTAAGTCGGCGATAAGTGCCGGACCTCTCCAGAGTCCCAAAGAAGGGAGTAGAAACTGTTAAACTCCTATAACCTTGGAAAAATGCAAAAGGAGCACAGCCAGGTGCAGGCTTGCCAGAGAACTGACGAATCATCGACTCGATTCTTAGTACATTCTCTACTTAACATCCATTAACATTTTCGCGCAGCGCTATTCCGCTTCTCCTCCGCTTGTCCGCCACAAGGACATGTTAACAGCATCTTCTATTTAGTCATTTAAATACTTTTTAACCAGTGTCACTGTCCTTTTGTTGCAAGTCATTTTTAATGTGTTTTTCTTCACATTTTCCATATGTCTCATATTCAATGTTTCTCATTTCTAGATCCTTATCATTCTACTTTCTATTGAATTTCTATTTGTCCTGTATTATTTACATATTCCTCGAACAATAAATATTTACCCTATTTTTCCAATAATGACCCAATTTTTTTTATATTAGTCGTATCGACCATAATGTTTTATATACCACCCTCTTTCTTGTACATATTTCTTTCGTGTACCCTACACGCGGAGAAGATTTGTGATAACTTTCGGTCAGGTGAAAATGGAGACGAGCCGGGAATCAAACCCGAGACTCTTGCTTCGATTGCAGGGGTGTTAACCACTACACTACCCGTTCGCCATCCACAACTGTACACCATTTCCACCCAGATCTAAACCATGGAAGACCTGACACACATCCCCATACAGGAGATAAGTGAACAATGCTGTGGGCACTTTATTACCGGTTTCACACGAACCAACGTTTTAAGGTTCGTTATGTACATATTTATGTCCTTATTATGTGCAAATATACTGCAGTCCTGATGTTGTGTTATGAATTGTATCTACCACTTCGATAGATTATACCACTTCCTCTTTTTTGCGAAAGTAACATCACTTATGTACTTGTATGTCTCTTGACCTTTGTCAGACCTATCCCACCGTGTTTACCATCCCTCTAACAACTCTTCAGTTAATTTCTTGTGAGATCTTTTATCTTCTGCTTTCATAATCCCTCCCTTCACCACAATTACTTCCTTACTTTTCATAAGTTGTCGAAATTTTACCTTTTGAATATGAAGATCTATTGACAATATCCCCACTATCACATTTAGGGACTCAGTCGACACTATTGTATTACCGCCTATCATTAACAAAAGACACTGTCGCTCCAATGACCGCATTTTCCTTCCAAAATGAACATTCATAATTCGGTGTCCCCAGACGGTACATCCATAAGTCATGAATTGTCTTAAGACTTCGACATATAGCATGCGAATATCTCTTCTAGCTATTTTATTTCTTGTAGCTATATATTCTGTTATTCCAACGCGTATCATGCTATACAGCAGAGTTCGTACTTTCAACGTAATACATTTTAAGTACTCAGCAAATAACAGTTTCTCATCCAATGCAACTCCCAGGTACTTATGGGTTTGAACTACCTTCACATTCTGTCCACGTAATTTAAGTATACAGTTTCGTCGCCTCTCTTCCGTGTGCCTATACTACATTACTTTTGTCTTAGTCTCCGAAATTTCTAGATACCTTTTTACATTGTCTTCACATTCATCTATTGCTTTTTGCACCAAGTTCTGGAGTTGTGTGCATGAATATCCATTAACTACCAGCACCATATCCACATATGCTAAAGTCTCAATGCCTCTATCTTGAAATACACACGGCACAGTATCCATAACCACCGTCCAATATAACGGACCACTTGCTGTCCCTTGTGGACATCCAATTGCAATCTCCTTTATAATTTGCGCATCCCCAAGGTTTAGGAGGAGCGTTCTATCCTGGAAATAATTACGTACCATGTTGAGTAAATACTTTTGTAACGCCTTTTCTTTCAATCTTGTCACAATTAGTTCCCATCGCGCGATATCAGAGGAAGACCTGACGCACATACCCATTTCCTCAAGTATTTCTATTTGTTGCGCTTTGAACATCATTAATAAATTTATTGTCAAAAAACAGTACAAACTGCGTATGACCACGTGACTAATTTACTCTCCGGAAGCAAGCAAGGGACCATCCCATCAATTCCGATCAAGGGCCCTAAGGCAGAGGCGGATTCAAAAATTTCAGCAAAAGTTCCTAGATAAGATAAAAAGTTGGCTGCGAGTTATAATACTAATAGAATGTCAATATGTTTGTAATTTTAAGCAAAAAATTACATGTACAAGTTATTATCGAACTATAGATTATTCTGAGTATAGTGTTTAAAAATCATAAGAATTGAAATAACACTAAATTCACGATTTATTGTTACAATAAACACGCCCCTAGACAAAGCCTAGAGAACCTGTATGATAAATCCGCCTCTACCAGAAGGAAAAACGGAGAAAAACCCGGGCCAGGATGGGGCTACAGAATTTATGTACACAACCGTGCCAAAGTTGAGTACACATAAAACTAAATTAATATGAGCCATAAGACAACACAATCATGCAAGAAAATAGTTTTTGAAATTGTTATAAGTTGTTTAAAAAGTACTACAGCAATGGCGTGATAAAGTACAAGACGAATTTAACTTTTATTAAAATCAATAAATTCTTTTACATTGTAGAAGCACTGGTGCAGGAGGTAGTTTTTAACCACTGATTTGAACAGATTCAATTTCATAATGTCTTTTATATTCATATGATCTTTCATATGATCTTTAATAATATCTGTTACTCGACTCACCGGAACTTTGTCCAACCACACATCATCGCCATCTATATTCCTCCCTGTCGCCAAATCTCCCAACTTTTGCGCCGCATCCCGGAGACTCACTTAATCAAGTAATTCATCATTCTTCGCATTTAATTGCACAATGGCTTTTCAAAGTTCCTTCACCCCATCTCTTATCAAATTTTGGACAGAAGTAAATATATGAATCCCCTGCAAAAGTATCGTTTCACCTCTCCATCTTCTTATGCAATTTGCCCATGTCAACACCTGTCTTGTCAACCTCTGCTATACGCGCTCTCTCTCCCTTAAAGTCTCTTTTCCTTTTCCTTTCTGAGCCTGTTGGAGTCTTATCACCCACAACAGACACTCCATCACTCACAGTACCACTATAAGTTGGTAACATACTTGTACTAAGCACTATCTTTCGAAGCACAACAGGTTTCTTACGTACATACTCTCCTCCATTGTGTCTATACTCTCATGAGACAGGTATCTTTCCGTTTTTCCTATCATCACCTTCAGTTTTAAAGATTCTACTACTAATCCTTTTCTTTTTTCAAATTTTTCCTTGCCCTGCGTTTTGAAAATTTCCAAGATTATCTTCGTATTCACTTTTACCAACAAGCAATTTCGACCCAAATGTCACATCACCCAATAAATTGATTTTCAATTGATTTTTAAAATTTTATTTTTAGCCATTATTTTAAAAATTGATTCCTATATTTCTTTTCAGCCTATTTTCACTGATTTATTAACAGTTTTCAGCTTCGTTGTAGTTACTACACCTTGGGAGTTATTGTCATTTTTCTAAAGATACACAGCAGTTTAGCAATCTGCACGCAAAATTAACAGACCAATCAGAATGCTTCTATGTGTAACAGTTGCGCCCTGTCACAATACGCACATATTACACACCTCCCCATTACGGTCACGCCTCTCAGCTTTGCCCTCGAGCATAACGAAAGCTGATGGATTTCTGATGGATTTTCATACTCACTTTTACGATAAACATACGCCATTGCGTATTTATTTACTAGCCACAGCCCTCTGTACACGAGAGTTCTAAGGCATAGCGTCAGAGTCATGGCCAACACATTGCAAGGCCTAATGCAAAGAATAGTAAACGAACGTATGGTTCAACGTAAATTCAACAAATCCATCCATGAAAATACGCCATCCATGAAATACGGGAGCACCAACAAATAAATATAAATATTAAGCTATAACAGCATCCACAAGACCGCTCCTTTCTAATCCAACCGGAGTTAATATGACTTAGATGTTCAGATATCTCTACCTCAAGAAGCTTCCCTACCAACGGATAACATTGATTCCAACGATCTTTCCTGCACTAGTCAGATCGCTCCAAACATGCTTCTCATCTCGACGAGCACACGCTATTATCAGGTTTCCACACTACGTAACGTTAAATAAATAAATGGTGAGTAGTGTGGAAACCTGGTTGACTTGCAACGAGATCTCCTCTTTCGTGCGGTTGAATAAATAACACTTGGCTTCCAACTTGGTCTTTGAACGATTTATTGATGCAGACCAGTCTTGGTTGAACAATTGAAAAATAACAAAGAATTCTACGACACCGTGTGACAGACGATCATGTAATGAACGTGAAACGTCGTCTGGACTTGCGTTTTAAGAAGACGGTGTTTGTAGCGACGGTCCGCGCTATCGGACCCTCGGAAAGTGCAGCGTCGCGTTGACGTGCTCGGAGTAGAATACTTCAAGGGATCTGGATTCGATGACGGCTTCGGCGTCGAGTCTTGTAGATTCCAGATTCCGTGGTCGCGCTGTTCCGGGGGTGAAGATCCTCGGCAATTGGCGTCGACGTTTAGAGTTCTTCGCGTTCGGCGAAGTCTTGGATTTTAATGCCTGACGGAGCTGGGCTCACTTTCAGCGTGGCGTCTTATTTCTCAGGGCTGCTTGTATACGTGTTCCGAGTCGTGGAAGTACGTATTTTAATGAAGTTTGATGCTTAAATAACCTCGGAACTGATAATAGCGTGTGCTCGTCGAGATGAGAAGCATGTATGGAGCGATCTGACTAGTGCAGGAAAGATCGTTGGAATCAATGTTATCCGTTGGTAGGGAAGCTTCTTGAGGTAGAGATATCTGAACATCTAAGTCATATTAACTCCGGTTGGATTAGAAAGGAGCGGTCTTGCGGATGCTGTTATAGCTTAATATTTATTTGTTGGTGCTCCCGTATTTCATGGATGGCGTATTTTCATGGATGGATTTGTTGAATTTACGTTGAACCATATGTTCGTTTACTATTCTTTGCATTAGGCCTTGCAATGTGTTGGCCATGACTCTGACGCTATGCCTTAGAACTCTCGTGTACAGAGGGCTGTGGCTAGTAAATAAATACGCAATGGCGTATGTTTACCGTAAAAGTGAGTATGAAAATCCATCAGAAATCCATCAGCTTTCGTTATGCTCGAGGGCAAAGCTGAGAGGCGTGACCGTAATGGGGAGGCGTGTAATATGTGCGTATTGTGACAGGGCGCAACTGTTACATATGCATATTTTCAAAATTTTAAATATAAAGAAACCGGAAATGGAGCGCGGTATGTAATTGAAGTCAGAATGAGCTGTCCGCAAATAGGTTTCTATTCCCAACGCATAAAAGTCGAATCTCAAGTTTTGTTTCGTTACAGGAATTTGTTCGTGAGATTTGGAGGGAAAAGAATTCTTAACATACACACAACATACGACATTGGATATCATCGCCAAAATTTGAAAACAGACTCTCCTGGAACCATTCTGCAAAGATTCGACGAGATCTCAAAATTATTTTTTCGCCCGATTACAATATTTTTCTTACATAATCTGTGTAATTGGAAAGTATAAAAGGAACAACAATAATAACAATAACAAAAAGGAATAATCCGGCTATTTTTAAAAATATTTGCGAATTAAAACTTTTTAATTTACACAAATTAATCGAGTTTTACCACGAAACTTACTATAGCAATATATTGTTGTATCTCGTAATTTGCATCCTGTGGGTCTGATAAGTGTTGGTTCTGGTGTGTTATTAACATTAAAGTTATTCAATAATCGTCCTCTTTTCGACGTCCCCTCGGCGTATTTTTTTAAACGTGGCATCCCTTGATGGCATAATTCTCGGTGTGTTCGAATCAAAAATATGTTCGTTTTTGTTAAATTTACAGTAAAATATTTAAGATTAACCATTTTGAAATTCTATAGAAAAATCATACATTCATCTTCTCCCTTCTCCTCTTTGTCTTGCGATTGTAATATATTTCGAAACAATTAACTGCAAATTTGTTAAGAGTTAGTCCGTGCGCGTGTTCTACCACTTGTGCGTATTGAAGGTGCAAAGCAGTATTTATAGTTTTCTAAATCGCGCTAACTCGCAAATGATGCTTCGGAGGTAAAAACATTCTTGAACCTTTTTTGTAGGCAAGTTTATAATCTATGAGTAATATAATAACAACTTTTACAATAAAACGTATTACAGAAGAAATATTTTCTATGAATCGTTTTTCAGGACTGTTGACCTTGAATAAAATTTTTAGCTCAGGTGGGATAGGTGGGGACTTTTAATATTTAATTTGAAATGACGATATTAAGGTGTGCACCAAATTTTATCACTATGGGAATTTTTGCTTTGTGGAATGTCTATTTTTCTGGGCTATACGAGGTTCTTTGGTCACTGTCGGGTTTCAGATGTCACAGCTACATGTCATAATATTTTTGTTCACTACAGTAGTTTCGTGTTTGTATTAGTTATTTTCATGAACTCGCCTTTGCATAAATTTTAGTATATATGGCGATGATGACCAACTTTTCTATTTCGTGTTGACGACGAGATCCACTTCCGCATAGGCAAGAGGAATCAGTAAACAGTGGAAAGGTGGTAAGTCAGCAGTGGACGAGCGTATAAAAACAGCTGTTTAGGATTGGAAGGCGAGAGGCGACTGCCGCTGAACGCATTTCCGTCCCATCCGCTTTGTGTACTGACCACACAGGAGGTCGACCAGCGATCCCTTAATTCTCCTCACATGTTGTCTACTGACCACACTGGAGGTCAGCAGTTACTGCTTACTGCTCCTTAACAACTACTTAGTATTTCATCGACAGTAATTACTCGTTGCTTGACGGCGGTATGTCCGCTGCTGACTGTTGGCTTCGCCAGTCATCCTTCTCGGGGGTGAAGACGACTGCATCCTGTATCCTCTTGTAAGTAATGGGTAAATAAAGAAACGCTGTTGGCATGGAATCGGCCTTATCTTATGTAATTGGTTCCCTCTCATCCTAGCCTATTTAGATAGGCCGCTTTCCTCTCTCCCTCCTCCCAACTCATAGGTTCGTAGATCAGCTCCCAGCTCACCTCACGATAAACTGAAATGTCGAGAGTATTCTCCAGCAATAATTATAGATGTGGCAATTTTACTATAAAGATAAAAATATATTTCAGATTTTCATACAAAAAGAGTATTTTGCTTCCTTTGGCATACTAGTGGCAGACCAAGACAAGTTACAAAGTTTGTTCAGTTCAAGAACTTAGACAGTGGTCTCAAGGGAAGAAGCGTTCTTTCCACTTTCGTACACCAATGGTTTCAAAGGGACCTAAGAACCATAGTGATGACTGTTATTTTTGCTCGTGAGATGCGCAACAATTAAATTTGAAATATACAAAAGAGATTTATCATGCTAGCATTCAGTCAGCAAAATTCTCAGTAGACCAGTGATACCTGTTACTTTCCACCCATCTACACTGGACCAAGCTTAAGCCAAAATAACTTTGAAGGAGGGTGTTTTGGTTCGGCTAGTTATAAGAAAAAGTATGAGAGACAAAAATTTAAGAATCGAAAAAAAACAACAAAAAAACGGACCGTTGTTATTGATTCGTTGTTATTGATTCATTAAATTCGTTGTTATTGATTTTCTGGGGAAAATAAAAGGCCAAGACTATAAAAATATTGTGGGAGATAAGATTTAAAAGTTCAAGAAATTGGGCAGCAAAATTCAAGGATCACTTTTTACATTCCAACTTGGACCACTTTTCAGAATATCTTGATATGGTAAATGAGAACCACGTGAGATGTCTCATCAAGACAGAAAGGAATGGAAAGATGATACCAGGGTAGGTAGAATGTTTACATGAACCCAAATTCTGTAGGATACGAAGAAGAGTCGATCTTCAGTAAATTTACAAAAGATAAAGTGGTAATATACATTTTGATGAAAAAGGAAAATGTGATAGCAAGGACTTTTGACATGTGTTTACACATTGTCCAAACACTTTGTATGTATAACTTTAAAAAATGTACTTGTACTCTTTGTACGTACAACAATCAAGAATGAAGTATATTATTTTTTAAATTTCAAATTGGGAATTTCTATAAAATTTCAAACAGTTTTTGTGAGGAAATATTGCGTGTTACACAAAAATTAACAACATTTTTTAAATCAGCACCACAAAATACATAAAAAATCAGTTGTCAAAACTAAAGCAATGGTAATTTTTTTTTGCAGGCCTATGTGAGTGCTTGTTTATTTTTTTCTTATGAATATTTGGTTCAAAAATGTGTATGAAAAAATCTTTTCTTCGCATCTTCATCTTGAAATGATTCTTGTTAAAATGATAATTTTAACAATTTGTTTGAACTTGTTTACAGTTTTATTGGAAATAATGATTCTCCCAAAACTAATGAAAATTATACAATGTCTGACAAATCTTTTGATTTGAAAAGCTGTCTGTATACATTAATAAATTCAAGAAATAAGCATATGATCCGTTTCCAATGTAAGAACCAGATAGCAGTTTTCAAAAAAAGTAAAAAAGTTACTAACTTACCATGAAAGATAAAGAAGAGAGAGAGAGGACAAGCCAAATATAGCTGTGCGTCGAGACTCAGGATGTGAGTACCCATGACAAGTAGTGGCTATTTCTACCAACATAACAATTGCAATATTTGTATGTATGGCGTGATTGCACCAAGGAGGAACGACAAGTTCTGCTTCTGGAGGAAACACATATGATCGATCAAGAGAAAAAAGTCCCCAGAACATCACAGACACTGTCTGAAGAAAAAATAAAGTCATATAATAGGTTAAAATCATATAGTATTTATATTCTTCATACTTATAGTAATAAAAAAAATTATTTCAGACTTTCTCTGAGGTTAATTATTTGACACAATCTGTCAAATATTTGTTCCAGATTTTCACAATTTTAAAATCAATAAGATGCAGTAAAAATATCAAATTATTAAATAACCGCAAAATGATAAAACGCATCAGTATCCCAAAACATAAATATCATTAAAAGCAGTCTAAGATACAAAATAATAGAGATTTTACCCTTCCGCGTGGGGTGTCGTTTCGAGACGTCAAGCGTCTGCACATCTATTTACACACTCACATATCACACGCAAATATCCCCTCGATAGCTCAAGGTTAGCGCGTTCACTTGCCGCGGACAAGTGACGCGGCATACGATTTCCCGAGTCCGATTCCCTGCGGTGTCAGAAAAAGAAAACTTCAATGTCTCAGTTCATGTAGCTTTACCAACGCAGTTGTCATACTTGAAAACTGTTATCTAGTTTCCTTCTAGACGCTGTACCCCCCAGAATGTGTCTCGGGTCTACTGAGAAAACCCACGTAGAATTGGGCCGTGTCCTTAACGTGATGACATTACCGTGTCCTTAACATCTTAACGTGACCGAAACGAGAAACACGCATAAACATATAAATCGTTTTAATATTTTCCAGTTTTCATTTCTTGCAATATTAAGGGTCATCCAATTACGTCTTCTTATTACTTTCCAATATAGTTCATTTTAAAATATATTGTTCTAACAATACCTTATTTCTGCAACTGTACGCTATCTGGTGAGATAGCGATGACCTTTTATCAGTCGACATAAGAGCATGTCGGTCGGTGAACTCTGCATTTGTTTCTACGTTGTGTCGCTTCCAAATCACCTGCCTCGCTGCCTCCTCGTTTCTCCTCGAAGGTCTCACTGATAGCACTCTTTCCTCAATAGCCCTGGTACCGTTTGTAGTATTTCTTTTTTCATGGATTGATATAATCCGACTCAGAGTCGTATCGCGCGCTGATTGTGATCTCACCATTGCGTATACTCTACGGTTCTTCAATCTTTCTTCCAGTCCGATCGTTCACGTAATACAGATTCATTTACCATACCGGATTTCAATAATTTTGAATTATCTTTGCCCTATTCGATTACTAATCCGTGCCTGAATTTACACACTTCTTTCTGACATTAAGATACTACCAATATGGCTGCTTCCATCTGACTCTCAACTATATAGCTCACGTCTCGACTGGCGTCACCCATCGCCTCTAGAATTTTTCTTAATACTCCCCGAGTCTTCATCAAAAGCCGAAACACTTCTTCTGTTTCCTCTTTCTCCCCTCCGATCGTAAATAGTCCACGGACATATTCGTCTTCTTTTCCAATCAGTGTTGACGTCTGTGTAGATGGCAGTCCCATTTTGTTATAAAATGAAATAAACTATTCTACAATTTTGTGCTAATTATGTGCTCATTGTGTACGCAAAAAAATAATTCTATCCTTTTCCGGAAAGCTGGAAAATTTGGGATCGGCACATTTGCTCCTGGGCACAGTTGAACTTACACCTATTTGAACTTATCTACCTGCGCGGCGTGCTACCTACTGGCAGTCCGCAGGGTTGGACAAGGAACACGGGAACGCTTACAAACAGTCGTCGCCGTCTACGCCCTCCAACACCTAATATTATGAAATATACTTCTTATTTCACTAGACTTGCAATGCCATATTTATATTTTCTTCACCGCCGTAAAAGTTAACCAATGAACATATTTATACCTAATTATACGACAAAAAGACATTAAAAAAATATTTTCCTTCCTTTAGAAACTCATTATTCCTGTATAGAAAATATATTTGTAAACCTGACAATAATTATTCTAATTTTTATTTATTTTTTCTGAGTTTGGATATTCCAAATACCATTTTCTGCATTATATAATGGTGCGAAACAAGAAAATATCCGTCCAATACCACTTGAAAATACAAATTCCATAACAATCTACGCCTTTTGGAAATTTCGAAAAATTTGTTTTTTACCTTTATTCTGCTGTACAAGAGCAACAACACGTCAATACGTTGTTGACTCTATTACATATTCTCTGAGTTTATGAATGAGCAATTTTATCGGTCAGTTACAACGACGTAGTGTGTACAGAAATTACGAAAATCTAAATCCAAAAGAAATTTCAAATTCTTGTCTTCCAAATTATTTTCACAAATAAAACGAATTAGGTCCTTCCAGAATAAAAACAAAATGACGCTATAAAGCCATATTCTTCCCTTCGATAGTAAAACCAAAGTTCAATAGTTCAAATGTTAGAGACACAATATGATTTTTTGTGTGGAAATGTATGTTAGTATATTTTATTTTTCTATACTCTTGTTACAGCTAAATTAAAAAGGATTTTTTTCTAGAAAGCTGGGCACATGAGGATGTTAGGGGGCCGAAAATTTCCAAAACCGTTGGTGTGATTAAGAAAATAGCAATCAACCAAATTACAATGTGTATATCTTATCCACAAAGTAAAATAAGTGTGTTAGATTTATCCTATGTTTTTCACCACTTAAAAAAATCTTCAAATCCATTCCCTTCTTTGCGCAAAATTACAACAGGTTTGAGGTAAATGTTTAAAAAATAACAAAGAAAAATAAAAAAGGATCTCTCTCACAAGATAAGTGTATCAACATGTAAGACCACATGAACACAATGGGGAAACAAAACATGTTAATATTGAAGCGTAGCATTGGCTCGTCAGAAAGGTAAGAAATTCTGTATTTGAAGGAATATTAGGAAAAAAGACTGTTCAACGGAGGCAAACTCTGAAAATCAATAGATATCTTACCATTGAGTCTTTGAACAACCACACATATTTAGGATCAGATTTTCTTCGCTAAGTCCATTTAAATTAATCTTAATCAGATTCATTTTATTGTACTCTAAGTACAAACATAAACGAACGCGGAAAAATTGATTCATAGAAAAATAAATATAAGTACGTATTAGTTAATAGAATAATAAACATAAAGGCAAAGTAGACTCAGAAGCAAGAGGGGAATCAAACTGGTGACCACCCTCCCCCTCTGGCGTTCTGCCGGCCACAACACTTACACATTGCACACCTAACGTCACGTGACTGTTTTACTTTCCGAGTATTTTCCAGGAATGTTCCGTCAAACAATCAATGTTTGAGTCACTGCGTGCCACCAATTATACGCTGAAAGGGAGAAAATAACTGTTCCACGGGATCGACCGGTTAATCCGAGACTGGTTAAGAGGGGTTCTACTGAGTATAAAAAGCAATGCGAGATACAGAAATATGGTTTAGCAACCTGTACGCTGAATTAACAGAACAATCACAATACTTTTATTAATATCTCAAAATTTTGAGTTTGATGAAAATCGGAAGTGGAGCACGATGTGTAAATGAAGGTGGTATGAACTGTCGAGAAATAGGCTTCTATTCCCAATGCATTCAAAGCAAAATCTCAAGTTCGGTTTCGATGCATCAATTCTTCATATGTGGGGATGCTAGGTGAACATTCCGCTAGCATTTCATGACGATAAAGAAAGTTTTTAAATCGTAACGTTTGGACGAATAGTTTGGATCAGGGTAATATTCTTATTCAAGGAATTAAAGATAAATTGAAAAATTATTCATTATTCATTATTCATCGCAGTAAAAATAACGAATAAAATATTTAATTATTTGACGAATATTGATTGACGAATAACAAGTATTTCTTTTATTTGACATAGATAAATAACGAATAAAAAGCAATTCATTTATTTGACGAATAATGATTAAAGAATAACACATTATTTTATCTACTAAATAACGAACAAAAATGTATTCTTTTATTCTACACTGATTGACATTCTCTCAATGTGCGGTAATAAATAAAAGCTAACGTATTCTTTTATTTAGATATTTTTATTCTTGGTATAATGAATAACACAAAAGCAATACTTTTTGTATTGCAAGGAATAACTTGTTCGTATAAGAATTGTAGTAGTACGAACTTACAAACGAGTATGTGCACTACGAAGAATATTCAGAATGTGTGGGTTTTGAACAGAAAATCGTTACATTTTGAACGTTTGTCAAGTTATACATCGATATTAATAATAGTAGTAATATTTAACTCTAGGAATGTGCATATATACAATGTCGAATGAGATATGAGTATGCAGGTGTTTCCTGCGATGAATCTAAAGGCGTGGTGTGCGCCAAATGCAAGGTTGTTAGCGCTCTTTCATGTAAAATTGGAGATACAAATTTGGACACAGAGATATTAAATCTGGGATAAGCAATTGCAGATATCGTTTTTCTGTCTGTGACTAAGATCGAAGTGTCATTATTGTACGAATCTGTGAAATAAATACGAATTCATACGACTGTCTTAGTATTTGCGAATGGATATCAATTCTGAGTGAAAGCTAAGGAACCTTGCATCCTCTTCTACACTGGTTGCCACAGTATAGCAGTACCTAATATTACCGAAAATGATTTAACGTATGTCATTTCGCAAATTAATATAAGTACTGTGATGTGAAAAAATATCATCTATGCCACATGATATGAAAATTATATATTGTGTATCAAATTATCTTAATATCTTGCAAAATAATGAACCCGTGTGTATTTCATTAATCGTATTATCGCCTTTATTAAAATGATAGCTAAATATAGCATATTGAGTGGGGGGGCGTATATGTTAATGTTTCTACATTTTCCCTGTCCGACATTACATAAGAAAGGGAGTTATTGACTACTATTCCTCGATATCTTGTGATTAGATGATACGGTTAACAATTTGTAAAGTGACAAAAACCAAAATCATTATTGTTTACTTGCAACCCACATAAGAAGTAAAATAGTATTACTGATAGTCGTATTATTATACAACATTTAAAAAAATTAATTTTACTAGAAAGGTTTCAAGTATATCCCAAGATCTGATCAAATTCTTGACTGCTCAGATTTATGATACTCAAGATCAATTGAAACAGCGATTGAAAAGTATCACATACTCTTGCGTCACTACGACCACATTCGCATTTAAGTTAGTTATTCCTTCAAACCCATAAATATATAGCTTTAACTGTTACTCATTATACCAAGAATATATATACTAAAATAAAACGTTTTTGTATTGTAACTACAAAAAAACCTTATGTTCCTTATCCATAGAAACACTGTAAAAGAATAACTTTTTATTCATTTTGCAAGTGAATGAAATTTTTTTATTCATAACGTTGTACGTCAAAGTGTCATTGTACGTCAAACACGTGAATAAAGTTTTATTCATTGTATGTAAGACATGTGAATAATTTTTTATTCCTCATTCATGTTCAAGAATAACTTTGCATTCGTTATTTATTTACGTAAAATAAAATAATGACTTGTTATTCGTGAATGTTCGACATATAAATGTATATTTTTATTTATTTAATTTTTTATGGCGAGGTTCGGGCCATTTGGCCCACTCTTCCTCCTAACCGTGGCTTGGGTAAGGGATTTGGGAAGAAGAGATGTTGGATTGCCAGGGAATATTTATACACAGAATAATCGTGGATAGCGCAATAAAAATAGTTTGTTGTGGACTGCGTAATTGAACTTCCAAGCAAATCTACAGTTTCATTCTCAGCAAGATGAAATTTTGAAGATTTGACCTTCAAACCAAGAGGAAAAACGCTATATACATGAGATTTCAGAAACTTACCCCATTCTCTATTATCCACCTCTTAATACATAATTTTAGTAATTATTTATAAAATATAGCACATTTGACTTACAAAATAAAGAGAAAAAATAGGTAATAATACCGTACTCATTCTTCCCTCATGGAGATACTATCCCTACAAGTAGCGTGGGAAGGGGATGGTATTTAAAAATAATAAAAAATGATCAATATTAGTGTCGAATCCATAGTTTTTGGGACCTATGAGAAAAATAGTAATGCATTCGGCACCGTTAAAATTTCAGATCATCTCCCTCTAAAATAACAATTTATGCTTTTATTGTATTTTTTGCCTTTTTCCGACTTTTAACCATAGTTTAGGTGTTATATCTTAGAGTGAATCATAATAGTTCTTAATTTTTTAGTATATCGTTCTTTGTACTATAAAGTATTGTTGTATGTAGTAGGAAATATCTAAGAACCTCTGAAAAGAAGTTCTGCTCTAAAACGTGAAGGCGATTTCAGTGTTTTTCAGCAAAGTTTATGTTACTGTTTAAATGTCATAACAATAATTTTCCTAATTTTTTACCCAATTTTATGTGTAAAAGTCCTTTAACTAAACCAGAAAAAATTTACAATCTGTATTGTTAATTCATTTTCTGTAGAAATGACTGATAAAGGAGAAAAATCTGGAGTGTGACCCACTCATCTTTCCAATTACAATTCATAACAAAAAACCCTTACAATAATAAAATAATTAAAAAAAGGAAAAAAAACCTTCAAAAAGATATAATATCTTCTTCTTATTAAACTAGATGACATATTTAAAAGATCAATCGGTTTCAAAATATTCCTCATCACTTTACATAGAACACTCCTACACATATTATCAGCTCCTACAAGTACAAATTGCATGAAACATGTTCTACCTTAAACTCTTTGCAATAGCCTTATTAATATAAAAACAGCGCCTCCAAAATTAACCGAGGAGATCTCAAAGTTTCCTTTTCGTCCAATTTCAATACTTTCCTTTCATGCTCTGTGTAATTGGAAAGAATTTTGCGTAATACATTTTCACTGTATCTTGAAAACGGTGCAATGTGGTTTAGCAATTTGTGCGCAGAATTAACTGACCAGTCAAAATGTTTATATACATATTTTCAAAATTTTGAATATTAAGAAACCGGAAGTGGAGGCGCAGTTTGTAAATGAAGTCGGTATGAGCTGTCCAGAAATAGGCTTCTATTCCTAGTGCATTCAAAGTCAAATTTCAAGTATGGCTTCGATGCATTGATTTGTTGTGAGTTATCGAGGGAACAATATTCTTACAATACATACAACATACGACATTGGATATCATCGCCAAAATTTGAGAATGGACTCTCCTGGAGCCATTTCCTAAAGATCCGAAGAGATCTCAAAAAAACATTTTCGTCCGATTACAATACTTTCCTTTCACACTCTGTGTAATTGGAAAGTAAAAATGGTATTTTTCTCCAACTCCATAAAGGTCATGTTCTTTTACAATTAAAAGTAAAAATAAATCGAATAATTAAGATTCAAGGGTGGAGATATGCCTGTCAGACATTATAGAGAACATCTGTAACCTTGGAATCACAAAATTTTGACTTTGATTTTTGGACTTTTATCCAACTCACATCGCATTCTATCCCAGTGTGCGCCGTCGACTTTAAATGGCAAGTAGTAATAGAAAAGATGTTTATATTGAGATGGCGTTTTTGTGTATAGGTAAAAAATAAACAAAAATTATTTCGTTTAAAAACATATATTTTTAACTAATTTTCAAGAAATCTTAACACCTGAACCCTCAATATAGAAAAGGCTTGCTGTCAGTATTCCATCAGCAAAAATTAGCGTTATGACCTGCATACAATAATTGGTTAAGATTTTGTGATAGAAATTTTTCATGTTATCACGTTTTAGTTTTCTACGGACTACACATATGATGCAAAAATAGCACTAATAAAACTACATAGAAACTGAATATTTTGTTTTTCAACCCATCAAAATAGTATTACTTAAGAAATTATATCTAAATTGGAAATTGGAAATAAAAAATACATTTAACAATTAAAATAAAGTGATTAAAGAATTGTTTCCTGGCACATTGAAATGCATTGAGTTCATACATATGCACAGTACATACATATTTAAAATATATTTTAGTATACCTCAACTAAAGACTGTAATTTAGGTACGAAAAAATAATTCCTCATCAAATTAAATTAGTTAATTTTTTATTCTTTGAACGAAGATAAAAACTGTGCCCTAATCGAAATATTTGAATGGGGGTCCCTCCTTCCTCAGACTCAGACAAAAGTCTTCACACGTAACATAAAATTTCAATACTTATGGAAATAAAGATTGATACACCGTTAATCATGTTTAAGTCGCACATTGAAAAATGTGTCAAATAATTCATATGCATTTTCTTGTGGAAGATAAACGCTAACCCACAATAATAACTATTTTTATTTTTTAACTTTATTGAAAATCTTCAATTCGATGCAGTTATGTATGTTATGAATCTGTCATTGTCTTTGGTGTGGATAACGAATGAACACAATATGAGCTGAACACTGATATTAATAGGGTTTCAAGAAATAATATTCGGACAAAAGTCATAAAATTCAAGCGAATAATATAGTGGGCTTAAAAAAAGTATTTTGAATAAAAATAATTTAAAACACATCTACAGAGTGAATCAGTATTAGTAAAAAATACTACCGTCGCAGTATGTTGCATAATTTCCAGCTAATTTCCTACGCCATGAAAACCTGAAATTAATTTTCAAGAGATTTTATCCAAAATTAGTGTTTCAAAATACTACCAAAAACCATGTGCATAAAATACTGATTTAAGAAATTTGTTGTTGACTTTTATGTATAAAACTGGAGTGAAAAATGAAACGTTTTTGCTAGAAGCAAAGCGAAGCGATTTGATTCCAACAAAGAACAAACGACACAGTTACGTATACTTTGTACCAAACTATCGCCAACAGAAACTAAAAATGAAAATTATGTGTTATCTACGTATTCAAAAGGCTGCCGTCCTATCAACCTTCTCATATGAAGTACTGTGAAGCAGAGAAAACCTTGCAACGCATCAGTCAACGTAGCAGCCGCGTGACGCCTCGACACCATGTGGAAGGGTTATGAATAAAATCACACCATCAAAACAAAATGCAGCAAATTTTTTAAATTTCGTCATAAATACGTACTATAGCCATAGGAAAGGCAAATGTTCTGAAAGTGTAGTTCCTGAGCATTTCAGTTCTTTTCTTGGTAGCGAGAAGGATTTCTGAGTGTGTCATTTGAAGTAAATCACAGATTAAACAAAGTGAAAAATACCACAACTGCATCAACTATAAAAGAAATAAATTATTATAATAAATAATACATAAAATATGAGATTTTTTTATAAACCCAGAAATGGTTCCTAATTTACGGAAGGAAATCACTTAAGTATGAAATTGAAAACACAATTATTTTAGAAACACAATGAGATTTTGAAATTAAAAACAATGCTGTGTGCATTCATTTTAGAATATATTGAGTAACATTGGAAAATTTTCAATGTACTTACAAAATTCCAACACGTGAAGAAGCGGAAGGAGAATTCTGCCATTATCCGAACGTATTGGTGTTTCTGTATGTAACTACTAGGATCAATTATAAAATTCATATAATATAGAATAAATAAATGATGAACAAATGCTCCCAGGTGAAAAAAAGTACTGAATCGGTGACCACGAATATTTCCTAGCCACTTCGTCATTTTGCAGTATAATAATAATTTTCCGCACAATAAAGATGTTTATTAGATGGTTTTTCAATACCACGTGACCACTCAGATTTTCAAACAAACAATTTATGTCTTTGATTTACTTGATTTCCACAATGTGTTTCATTCCTCCTGAGCTTATCGACAAGCGGAGATGGACTGAAACTCGCTGGATTATGAAGAAATACGACCTTCAAATACCCGTCTGTCACCGCCTCTCAACCAACCACGACACGCCATCTTCACTCACAGCCAAAGCAAGCCAGATTTCTACAGATGGGGAGAGATGTGACTAAATCTGCAACTTACCTTCTTAGATCTACAATCAATTAAGAATTAACGTACGAAGGTTTTTGATCAGAGTCATAAAAAAGTAATATATAAAGTCACAAAATACATAAATACATGTCATACAATCTAAAATTTTAAAAATATAAAGTCATAAAAATAAAATCAATAACATATATAATTATAAAAATTAATGTGTAATGTAAAACATATAAGTCATAAAAAAGTAATATAAACACGGAGGTAAACAGGAAAATGTTAAATTACAAGAAAACGCCATGTTTCGTGTACCATTTATTATATTATGAACCATTTATTATATTACAGTCATATGGACAATGTAAATTTGTGTAGTATTGACGAGCTGTTTAACAATCAAAAACCAAAGGAACGTACAACTTGTTTTCATCCCAATCTGCACCTCTAGTAGCAGATTTTTACTACTTCAAGGCAAAAACAAAATTAATTTGTAACCTCTAGGGTTATCTCACCCGGACCCTAGATTATTCTTGACTCATTTTGTGAGATACTGTCTCGATGTTACATTCACTACAGTGAATCTTCTCCTTGCGAGGGCAAGAAGGTCAAACGCCAACCTTTGATACCCTCTTGCTTTCATTTCTTTGATATATCGGGGTGGTTGCAAAGATTCACCCGCACGGACAAGAAAAATATCGAGCAACTCTAAATCTACGCTACTATTTCTTTAAAAAGTTTAAGCGCAGAAAAAGTATGCTCTAGCCCTCTCCAAGATATGACACCTTTGCCAATATTTTTAGAAATTACACAGTCAAAACAATAATTAAAGTATTTCAACATATTTTTTCTCAATCGCGAGGCGTGAAGCAGAGTTAAAAAGATTAGATCACATTCAACATGATTCAAATGTAGGTCAATATAGACATTCGACATCAAATAAATTCCGATGGAGATGAAATTTTGTATACACCTTAAGGTAAAAATTTAAAAAATAGTAACAAAGCTTCCCCATTACCCTACTTGAGTTAAAAATTTTATTCCAGGTCGAAGTCCCGAAAAACTGTTCTTCACAAATATCGTAGGAACGGTACATTTTATTATAAACATAGTTATACATTTTTTAGAGTATGCAGTTTTTTACGAAGAAGATTTTTATGTATTTTCCTCCGAAGTATAATTTGTGAGTTAGCGCGATTTGAAAAATTGTGAACGGGCAGTTAAACGCAATATAGGCTACTTCTGTACGCACAGACTCAGACTCCGCAAACATAATATGAACTTGTTTTCATATTTAGTTGCAAATTAACAGTATTTGTATTGTAAATAAGAAAAAGACTTTGTTCTCCAACTAAGTATTGATGGTTAAAAATTTGCAATTGAATGTTTATTAAAATATATAAAGAACAGGTATCACTGGTTGATATAATATCCAAACTAATCTTTCTCACGAACATACCAGTCAAGTTTATTAATTTTTTTCCCGAAGTTTCGGCCCCTCAAATGGATAACTTTTTCAAGACTACAGTATAAAAATATATACAGATATATAAAATATGCAACATAAATATTCAACGATATAATAAAAAGAGGGCACATGTACTTACAATGAAAACTAAGAGGTATACCAGATCATTAATCACTAACACTCGTCATCGGGGTCTTAGTTGGCCGACACGAGAAATATATACATAATAATAAAACTTAAGAAATGTGAAATATTCTCCATTTCATACTCTTTCTTCTTTTTCCGTCGTATAAACGACACCACTGCAACATAGTGTGACCTCGCGCAGACTCTTTGGTAAACTCTGCAGGAAAGTAGAGATTTGTTAGGCTTGTTGCAAACTGTCGGGTTGACAACGCTTTGAAGAGGTAGGCAATAGACTAAGCTGACGAGCTAACGTGTGGAAAGGGAGATGCTCTTAGTAATGCCTCACAATGAGATGACGTTCGCTTAAAGCCTCTCTGGTGGCTCAGGTGGTAGCTTTCTTTCTTCTCACCAAGTCATCCCGGGTTTAATTCCCGACGGGGACAGAAAAATTTGTAGCTTTTCACATAAATTAATGTAGCTGTGACTAATGAAATGCGAACCTTCCCAGTATCAATAACTTTAACTATTACTAACTTTTTCTAAATAAATGGGAAGGCAGCAATTTAGGAATACAATCAAGAATGTTCACGATATTCTAACGTAAAACTAAGAAACGTGATCGTATACTAGAGCTAATTCTCCAACTAATCTTTCAGTCTCGATTATTCTTGAATCGAATCTATAAAAATGTATACCTCCCAAATGCTTTTACTTAACATATTGTTATGAAATAGCAATTTTTAATGGAAATCAAAATTTAAACTCTAAACTGTGGCCAAATACAGCGTGGGCGGACGGTCCCACACCACGCGCGGCACGCTGTTGGAGTATGGGGTGGCGGCATTTTAGAAAGGCCAGTGGTGTTCCAAAGAGAAAGGGAACTAAATATTAAAATGTATTCTAAAGAGGGAAGGGCACCCGCCATTAGTTTGCGGCACCCGTCACCTCAAAGATAATTTGGAGCGTGCCTTAATGTAAATAGTCGGCATCGTAAACCTTTTGGCATCTGGCGTGAGAAAGCGATTGGAAAAATTTTAAGACCAACGGCGGGAGGAGCAGCCTACACAGACCGCAATAACAGGCGTGACTCGAACAATTGAAAAAGTAGCTAAAAATATTTTGCAGCGTCGAGACGAGAGCGCGAGTTGAAAGCGGTAATGTACCGAGGGTGCGGTTTCGGGAGCGTTTAAAGAAGGATCAATAAATGAGCGCCATAGCACAAGGCTAAGAGTGGCGATGAAATATGATGGACAAAGGGCGGTGATTCTCAAAGCGCGTAGTCATTAGGGATTTCCGCGGCGGGCAACGAACCTGCAGAAATTCGAATTCTTTGAGGTGGGTGGCGAAAATGTACTAGACTAAAGAAACAAAGCGTGAGAAAAATTGAAGGTTTTGGCACGAGGTGACCACATGGCATCGAAGTAGCGAAGACCGTTAATGCGAAAACAAAGCTATATGATTCGCTGAAAAGTAAACAAATGTCACTACCGTTTCAACCTATCCAAGGACGCTCGCTGGAAAGAAGACGAAGACAAGGATGCGTTAGTAGAAGATCACGTACCACGACGGAGAGCGTGTACATTTTTCAAAATTTTGTATCAAAGAGGGGATTGAAATTATAAAAAGAGGTGCACAGAACGCTTTAAGAAGATTCAAATTATTCTGAGACGATAGATTCGAAATATTCTGAGACGATACATTATATTCAGAACTCTTCTGAATTTATTCCGAGATTATTTTTCTATTCGAGATTCTTCTGAGTTTTTGTCGGAGACTACTTCGGATGATTCTATTCGATTCGAGTCATTCTACTCTAGTTTGAGACGATTCTTCTTCTGAGTTTTGTTCAAAGATGATTCGAGTCGCAAAAAGTCGAATGAAACGTAAGAATTTGTTTTATTCCGCTATATCGTTGTCAGTTTAATATTCAATTCCTTTCCCTTCTGTTATAATACGTATGTCTTTAATTCGTTGTACATATTTCTCTAATTCGTCATTGTTTTCCGAACAGGTCTCATTTATTGAATAATTCTGATGAAATTCTTAAGAGCTTTCCAGGGAATTGGAGTCCGACAATGACTGACGGCTTTGATTCAGATGACGATATAAATTGCGAGTCTATTGGAATAGAATTATGTGACCAATATAGTGGTACTAATCAATCAGAAATCATTGTTTGTCTAATTTGGTATTATCTTTACAAAACACGAATGTGAATAAAATTATTTTTACTGCTTATTTTAATATCAATTTTAAATTTAAAAATATCTTTGCCCACTTATTTTTAAATGAAAACGAGTTTGAAAAAAATTAATTTGTGCATTATTTTCTACTTCTTGTATACATTTCAAACGGTCGTCACAACTTATTTCTTTACGATATTGTCAAGGGGCTCACATGATGCAAAGGTTTCTTACGATAGTTTAGGTTACGAGTTCCGCTGGCGACTCAGGGCCTCGCGCACCACGTGTGCGTAGGCGTTCTAAGAGGCGCGCCTTTCTAAAATCCCTTTCATGAAACTGTGTTGATTCTCGATAACGATAATATCCCTTATGGCAAGCTGCTCCCATGTTATTAGAACTGCGCGAACATCCGGGCACGTGTATACCATTTGATTCACAATTACACAAATTCACTCCGCACTTTAAACCCCAACATACACGTGGGTCGATTCGCTCGCCGCGGCAAACAAACCTTCCTTGTATCACTCTTTCGACGCAGCAGAGAGCTATTTCTCTGGACTCAGGGAAATTAGACCACACATGCAAGGTACGCACTTAGACGTCTCCCACCACATTGATATCCCATACCTTTTCCCCAAACGTATTTGAATACATGGGCCGACGCCCATCCCCCTCCACAAATTATCGTAGGGCCGTGTGCAACTTTTCCCTTTCCGATTACTCCTCCTACCACGGAGAGCGGTTCAATACATTCCGATGGCCACGTGGAGCCTCCCATCCCTTTGAGGGCGGGTTCCAAGGTTCGTTGCGTTCCCGAGAAGATGCACCTCAATCCCCGCGACACCCCTTGAGGTTACTTAAAGCAGAAGACCACCCATCCCAACGTGCTAGTGCTAGTCTTTTGGGGGACTCACTGGAATCGCGACCGACGGAACGCCCGAGGATGTGACGAGACGTGACGAGCACGGCTGGACGCGAGAAGCGTCAGGCGCCGCTCACCGCGGCTCCTCGGAGTGCACCAGCTCTGTTGTCGATCTGCTTAACGGTAATTAAATGCACATGGAACATTCTAATGGACTCTGCCGTCTCTTTCGCCCTTAAGGCATGTCAATTCAATATGTTGAGTCTTCGCCTCGATAGGGGCATGTAACGTAAATGTGAAATCATCAGCCCATGAGGGCTCACTTGCATTTCAATCATTAAACCTTTGTTATATTTTAATATGTATCTACGTTTTATTAACCAAATGCCAAAATCTGGATAGGGAATCCATTTTTAAAAACTTCTCTGCCAAGCGAGTTACTCTATTAAATCTGGGGCCTATCCCTCCCGCTGTTGGGACGAAGACAACGCTAAAAAATATATGCATAGCGGCCCCAACGCGACAATATTTTTCTAATTGCTTTTAAATAAAATAGTTTTTCATTAATTTTTTATGTTTCCTGAACTTACCTTGCCCATGTTTGGTGAAATCCACTAGAAATCACAGAAAAATGTTGGGCGGTGGAAAGAGGCACGCGCGGTGCACGCTAATGAAATCGCCGTCCACTGGGACTCCTTATTCTGAACGACGCAGATCGTGTCGTAATGCGCAAACTGACTTCCGTCCACCCCAAATGGGTATGAGATATGTCACGTGAAAGGAAATACCCTTGCTCTGATACTCGGCGCTTTACGTTGCACAGTGAGGGGACGGGGGACTCAACTTTCAATATTTTTTACAACATTCGTTTTTTGACAAAAATCCCATGGATGTTTTCAAAAATTGAAAGTTGACCAAATGAAACGAAAAATTAGCCACAGACTGATTCTGCGGCGTAGTAAACGAATATCGAGACCGTTCTTCAAAATATCCATTGTTGTGCCCTACAGAACATTTGAAATTCTAATTTTCAGCGTCTTTTAGCAATTTTGGGTTCGCGGTAGCGCCGTAAAACACGAAACTGGCATGTGAAGGTACGTAATTGTCGTACATAAAACTTTAATCCATCGTTCTGAACGAGAAAAAGGCGCTCTTTCAGAAAATGTGGATGATAGACCAAAATTTAATTTCGTGATTCGAGGTTGACGGAGCGAAGGAAACACGTACGATGTGTGGACTCGAAGTAGATTGTCGAAAAATGATCTTAGAGAAACGTACTCTGCGGCAACTGAAACAGCAACTCTCACTTGTATGTTGCAATAAGTTTCATATGTATTGTGAAAAACTTGCACCCAGCGATCGGAAAGGCGCGTGAACTTCTTGACCGAAAAAGCGCGAGTAGGCCTCCGATGCTCGGTGCGCAGCGTTCGCTTCGAGAGCAAATATCTCGAAAAGTAATCAACGTAAGAGCAACAAATCATACATGATCGTAAACTAGAAGAAATAAGCTATCATTTGATTGGTCATACGTGAAAAGTGAAAGAAACTTTTTTTAGCAACAATTAGTTTAATATTGAACAAATAACTCGAAAAAAACATAGAAGGCCGTACTTAACGGTAACGGATTTATTGGAACATTTTACACATGTGTACAAAGTTTCATGTAAATCAAATATAAGTGAAGTCGTGGGTTTTGATTTGGAGTTGTGAAAAAATTGATCAACCTAAAACACGACGACCCGGGTGATCACGTTTCGAGTGAAGAGTTGTCTTTCAACGCGCATATCTTTAAAACTACGGTACTAAAGTTAAACAAACTATACTTTTCTGAAAATAAAAAGTTCCAAACATTAATGTGGTATAAGATTTGTGGACTTTAAAATCTTTGTAAATGTTTTACATGTGTGTAAACTATGGCAAATTTTAAAATTCTGTAACTCAGAGAAAAGATCTTTTAGGAATACGTACTTGGCACTAAAAGATGCTTCCATTTTTCTTCTATAAGTGGTTGAAATTTCATGTTGATTGATAAAAAATTNCCCCCCCCCCATCGCTCGTGTGTAGAGTTCATTTTGCGCGCGTATAGCGAGAAAACAAGCACTTCGCGTCACAAAACATACATTTCTGGAAAGAGGAGGGAATAAGCTTTCATTTGATATAAAAGTTAACTTAAACCTGAAAAAAAATTTACAATTCTTTGAAAATTTTCCAATTATTAAAAATGTGTCACAACAACGTAGTAATAATAGAAGAGCGCAAGCGTGGAAAACGATCCCGAAGTCCATTTTCCAATATTCTCATTTTCCTGTCCTGTACAATTTTTAAATTCGAATTTCACGCATTTTTGGGTGGTCCGGTGAGCGGAAAGGTAAGATTTTCATATCTCGGTAAGTATTTGTCGTAGAGCAAAACTAAATACACCGTTGAAAAGGAAAAAGAGTAGTTTAAGAATAACGTATCAGTTAGAATGCATAAAGAATTTTAATATCCCACATAAACCCACATGTCGCGTTGGTACATAGCGATATAACAATAATATACTATGTCGCGTTGGTCGTTGCTATGTATATATTTAGCGTTGTCTTTGTCCCAACGTCGGGAGAGGATAGACCCCAGAGGAAATAATTTGAATACTCGCTTGGCAATAGTTAGAGTAATTCTCTATTCCGGTTTTTGGCGTTTGGTTAATAAATCATTGACACATATAAACTATAACAAAGGTTTAATAATTGAATTTGCACATAAGCTCGAAGAGGGCTTATAATTAAAAAGTTATAATGATGCTCACTGTAACTGGCATATCTCACGCTGGAAACAGGAGCTGACAAAAGACATTTCAGCAATGACGAGCACCTTAAGTATAAGCTTACCCCCAACCCCTTTTTGCGGCAACACGAGGTCAGGTATACAAAAACACAACATTTCTTCTTCACTTTGTTTTGAAAACATAAAGGCACTCGGCGTATGGTGAATATAATGTTCGGAATATATACAACAATCATTTTTTATTTTTTTTATCAAAGGACCTTCAGTGATCACCAAATTACTTCCTTTTTTTGGAGGGGCGATAGGGCTCGTCAACGGCAAGGTCATTAGAGCCCTTCCAAATTACTCTTACGTGAAGTAGGAGAGCTGTGGTCTAGTGGTAGCGTTTTCGCCTCCATGATTCCGCTGAGCGGTAGAGCGTGGGTTCAAACCCTGCTCGGCCGAACTAGGTGAGGTTTTCAGCTGGGGTTTCCCTCACCTACACAAATGTCGGTTCGGTACAATAAGTTCCCTGGCAACCCAACATCTCTCCTTCCCAATTCCCTTAACCAAGTCCAACGGTTAGGTGGAAAAGCAGGCCTCATGACCTGAACCTCGCCAAAAGGCATAAAATAAATAAGCTAGTTCATTTATATTTGTCAGTAGCAACTCGTGCACTATCTGTTCACTGATATTTTCACAATATCCCGTGTCATTTTTCGTGTCTGGAATTCATACGTGTAGTACCACATGTTGCATGGTATCATCTCTTAACCGCCTTTAGAATACAGCATGTTAGCATATGCATTAACTATACTAATATGCAAAAGAGAAATTTGAAGTATTATATTCGTGTTGCCTAAGTCAAATTACCAACTATTCATGAAACTTGGAAATATTCTCCAAAATAGTTTTAATTAATTATTCATTGTACTGATTTTTACTATTGAACAAGGAAAATTATTTTGTGATTTTAAAGCTTTATAATAAATTTAGATTGTCATTTGACTATTTCTTTCACAAGATCCGCATTTTTGTGACTTCCGTTTACGAGAGAACAGTGTTTTCCACAGATTTTGCTGTTTTATTAGTTGATTTTTCGCAATGTTAAGCCTGGACTTTTTCCAGATACACAGAAAAACTTAAGTCCGTGAAACTTTCTACATATATACCCGTAGTAACTTAAAGTCAAATAATAAAAATTGTATGACGTAAGGGTATGAAAATTTATCAACACTGGATAGGTAATANTCAACACTGGATAGATAATGGCTCATATCATTTGAAACATCCTTGAGGGTACTTAAGCCTAGTCGCTCTGACGGATGTAGTACCATAAGACGGGAGTAAACCTTGATTACAACGAAAACAAGCGAATACAGATAGTTGGAGGAAGCACAGGAGGAGATTTTTAATGTACTTTTTTCTGAAATATTATGAAAGTTATTTAGAAGTATATGAAAATAGCAATAAATGAGTATCGTGCAGATTCTCGACGTACTTATTCTCGACCGTCTTGCCTCATTTTCCTGAATACATTCAACGAATTTATCGTTGACAAGCTTCTCTCTCTGTTTCAGTTCGTTTTATTACACGAGGTATGATTCGCAACTGCCTTGACAGTTGAATTTGACCAACTTTTTCAGTATCAATGAGGATTTATAAATTCAATTATTGAAGAATTTAAAAATTAAAATTGACGCGAGGAATGTCGCGGGAACTTATCTAGTTTCTCATAAAATACATCACCTCTTCGATTTTTGAAAACACATTTCTCTTTGATTGGGATGTTTTTTACCATTATGTTTAAAGGTAGAAATAATTCTTGCGTTTAGACACAAAGTTTACTGACTAGGCAGACGTTTCGACAGAACGCTATCTTCATCAGAACTTACTCCTCAATACAGTTCTATGATTACACTACTCCATCAGCAATTACATCTCCGTCAGCAAATACTGCAACACACAACATCACCCACCATTTTAACACTCATGAACACTTCTCTTTTTGAACACTTCTCCTCGTCATGAATATTTCTCTTTTTGATCAGTCCCTGTTCGGACCATTACGCGTGCTCTTCTATCCACATTTTTCGTGAACAAATTAGGGATGAGAGGTATTGGGCTGAGGAGAACCTCGATAGGCTTATCTAAAAGATAATATACACAAAAATTGTAGTTCCGTCAGGAGCTACAATTGATGGTAATGAACACAATATGATGATAGGAGATCTCTTAAGTGAGCGGTCGTAATGTATTCTTTTCAGTGCGAAAACATCTTGAACTGGCAAAGAAGAGTATCGGTGCTATCATTACCTAATTCTCTTAGAATATTTGTGTAGTCTTCTGTATGTATTGCGTTAAGAATATATCCTGTAAGTCTAAGACATTTGTAGATACTGTTAATTAAAATCTCTATTTAGTCATCATGGTACCCCAATACTTTAACAGCTCTCTTGACCTTTATTTCTTTCTGTACGATTTTCCTACTAAATATGTGACACTTTCCTCATCTATCACTACAAGAACACCTAAGCAAACGAGTTATTTGCATTCAACAGATCCGTGTTCAATATAATTGAATTATTATTATATCGATAATCTTGTTCTGTGCTTGAAAGTGAGTTATAACTCAGAAATGATGGGAAGTTAGATGGACATGAATTGAGATCACAAATTGAAAATCAGTATGGAAAATCTGGATTGACTGGATACTATGTACTTTTTAAAGAATATCGTTTCGTATTACCTTGAACCTTGAACAATGTGGAATCACACATTTTCACAGTGTTGCCCACCATTATCCAAA
Source organism: Laupala kohalensis (assembly GCA_002313205.1). Taxonomy (NCBI): domain Eukaryota; kingdom Metazoa; phylum Arthropoda; class Insecta; order Orthoptera; family Trigonidiidae; genus Laupala; species Laupala kohalensis. The sequence continues at coordinate 31,610 of NNCF01130314.1, read as the reverse complement.
TAGCAATAAACAAAAACAACAGAAAATCATGATGTATTCTTTATGTTGTAGAAAAGGATCTCGGTACGTTAGACCGGCTCCCACTATTTCGACCCGGATACAGAAAAAATTGAAGTGAACAAGAAAAATTCGTACAGATTTTTATGCCTTAGTCGCGATACACACCGATGAATACGTTTCATTAAATGTGCAAAAAAGTTTCAATGTAAACGCTTTTCTTGCAACGCGGTGAATGTATTGGAATATAGTGAGATATGACGAGTTCAAATCAAACTAGAAATAGTGTTTATTTTTGTTGTATTTGTAGATGGGAAATGTAGCGTGCTATTGAAGCTTATCTACATGGAGCGATAGGATGTAGAAGTTGGGTGGTAGTGCTATTGTTAGTAGGTAACCCGCTTAGCTGGGTTTATCCACAACATGGCCCATGTAGAGGTGTTAATAGGAGTAGTTAGTAATAGTAAGAGTTGGTGATACTGGTAGAAGTAGGAGGTAGATGGAAGGAGTGTTCGCGTTTCAATTGTTATAAATATTTGAACTAGGATATTGAAGTGAGAAGCTAACGAATTTTTTCTGGCCCCGCCGGGAATTGAACCCGGAATAACTCAGTGGTTTGCAAGTATGCTAACCAAGAAATGGCGTTCTCACTTAGTGTTTTAATGGCCATCCGGTGATCCGCGGACCCCCGTGGGACACGAGAAACATTTTTGGTTCACAGGAAAATCTCGGTATTAATTTCAACTTTTATTAATTACAAATGAGAAAATTGTTTTATGACATGAGGTTTCATGTAATTGGGTTTCATCAGCGTGCACAGCGCTTCAATTTTGTTTTCCCCAATCATGTAGCACCTCTCCAATTTAACTACGTTCTTGCATGTGATATTTTGCTCAGATAATAGCGAATACCATTTACTGGAGTAACAACTACGAAAATGATTCTCAGAACGAGACCTACGGTGATACAGTTCATTGTTCCTAAATGTATCGAGTAGTGAAATGTTATAGTTTTTGTTCCATTAATGTTTTTAATTCTCTTCCAAAAATATTTGTTATGAAATGATCGCTTTTTCTAACTATACAAACCCTTGAAGATAACATTCATTGCTTAACCTTGACACGATAATAATAAAATAAATGACCTAACACAGTGATTCCCAAAGTGTGAGCCGCGGCTCCCCGGTGCCGTCATAAGGGCTCCGCGAAATATTCAATTAAACAATTCGGCAATTTTCTTGGAATTTCCAATTCTCGAATTTTTGCGCCAACAATCGTGTATGCTGACACAATTCCAAGAATTTAGCAACTTTCGAGTCTTTCATTGTTTTCTTTCCAATCCGCATCTTTTGAAACGTCTAATGCGGAAGCACGGCTTCCCCCCCCCCCATGCTTTAGTCACCAAAGCTTGGGTGGGGAGCTAGCCGCTAAGCGTACGTAGCGCAGTAGCAAGTCGGATTTCAGTTCATTTGTTGTCACCATCTCAGTGCTCGCATTAATTTTTGTTTGTTGGACTAACGACTAACTTAATAGTGTGGTGGTTAAGTTAATTTTCAAAAGTTATTTTTCTGATCACCCTAAAAATGGACAAATTCTTATTAAATTTGAATAATAAAGATAGTGCTAAATCTACAGAGGAAGTTTCACAAACAAGTGGCAAGGGTTCCGAAAAGCGAAAACGTAAATATGAAGACAGTTATTTGGATTTTGGCTTTACTTCAATAAACGAAAATGATAAAGAGAGACCACAGTGTGTATTGTGTACGAAAGTTTTGGCACCAGAATGTACTTCGAAGTAAGTTAAAACGACATTTAGAATCCAACCATTCTAACTTTGTTGGTAAACCTCGCGACTTTTTTACCAAAAAGTTTATTGAATTAATACAACAAAAAGGCAGCATTTATTAACACGTTTTAATGCTTTGCTAGCATCATACAAAGTTGCATATAGAGTTGCTAAGTGTAAAGTGCCCATACCATCGTAGAGCAACTCATTCTACCGGCTGCTGTAAATTTAGTGAACATTATGATTGGCGAGTCGGCGGGGAAACTGCTTTCAAAAGTCCCTTTGTCTAACAATACCATTAGTCGCAGAATTCAGCACATGGGGGAGGATCTCAATATACATTTAATTGAAAAATTAAAAGGAAGTGAATTTGGATTGCAACTCGATGAGGCCACAGATAATAATAAGGACGCACACTTGATTTGTTACGTGCGGTTCTTAGATGGTAATTCAATCGTTGAGGACGTTCTCTTTTGTAAAAGTATTACTGAAGTACAAAGGCTCAGGATTTGTTAGAGATCCTGAATATATTTATGGTTGAAAATAATTTAGAATGGACAAAGTGCGATGGTGTTTGTACTGACGGAGGTCGTTCGATATCCATCTCTTATGGAGGATTGCAGGCGCTTATTCGAAACAAAGCTCCAGATTCAGTTTGGACCCATTGCATCATTCACAGAGAAGCACTTGCATCAAAGTATATGAGTCCTCCACTAAATATAGTTTTAGAACGTGTGGTAAATATAGTAAACTATATAAAAATTCGGCCACTGAAAGCAAGATTTAAAAAAAAATGTGTGAAGATTTGGGAGCTGGATACACATCTTTGTTGTACTACTGCCACTCACGATGGCTCTCTCGCGGGGGTATATAGTCTCGTACGTTCCAATTACGGCAAGAAATATACGCTTTCCTTGAAGAAGAAAAACATGAGTATGCCAAACACTTTGTGAACACAGACGTTTTGATTAAACTCGCATACCTATGTGATATTTTTGAAAAGTTGAATGCGTTGAATTTCTCCTTACAAGGACGCAATTTGTACATTTTAAAGCAAACAAAAAATTTCAGCTTTCAGAAAAAAATTACAGCTATGGAAAATACAAATTAATGAAGAGTGTATCAGTGATTATTTTCCCTTGTTGCATCAGTTTGTAACCTCCAATGAAATTAATTTGTCTTGCAATATAAAATCCATTTTTGTTGATCACCTATCAGAGCTTATAAAAAAGTTCGAAAAATACTTTGAAGCAGATAATGATAAATTTACATGGATTCAAGACCCATTTAGAGTCAAGGCTCCATCAGAATTTACTTCTTTAGAAGAAGAATCTCTTATTGACTTGTCTTGCGATAATACTTTAAAGTTAAAATTTGGTAGCATGGAACTTTCTGATTTTTGGATATCAGTAAAAGAGGAATATCCACTGCTTAGTGGTAAAGCTCTACGAATATTAATTCCATTTGCAACATCCTATTTGTGCGAAGCTGGGTTTTCGGCGGTCGCGGTAATAAAAAGTAAATATAGCTCGAAAATTAATGTTGAACAAGAAATGAGGGTCGCCATATCCAATTTTATTCCGAGATTTGAGAAGTGTAATGAACATCAAACCCATCCATCCCATTAATAATTTTAATAATGTTAATTATCAATGGACGTTCAATAAATTGTTTGTGAATTTAAAATTCGTGTTTAATTTATTTTTCAACTAACCAAACCACATGGTGGTTGTCCAGTGTCAATATGGATAGTACCGAAACAGTTGAAATTGGATATTTTATATTATCCCAAGGAAAATAGTAAGTATCGGTTTACAATTTTTCGCTGTTAAATGGGTAATCGCTTTTGAAAAGGAAAGTTTTCCAATATTTCAAGGAAGTCAGAAATTTAGAAAAAAATCTGATGTATTAAGGGCGCCGCGGAAAAAAATCCGATTATTTAGGGAGCCGCAAACCGAAAAAGATTGGGAACCTCGAACCTAACTCATGAATATATTTGCAATAATATAAAGATAATAATTGTAATGCTGATATCTTTCGTAGCACAAAATGTTTTGAACGCTTAATAACTAAAAGTAACATTTATTAGAACGGTTTGCTTATAATTTTTTGCAACTTCATATTGTTTTCATAATAGTCTAGGGAAAATTAAGAGAACTCATATTTAATTAAATTATTTGTAGGTACCTATGTATTTATATTTGAAATATGTCATTTTACTTGAAATATGTCATTGAACTAATTTTGGACGTTGAACTAAATTGAACATGAACCATAATTAGTATTGCAACTCTTTTATGATGAAATGCTCACGACCAGAGGTTACAGGATTTCTCAATGATTCATGACGTATTGGTTAAGAAAATTCTTGTGCATTAACTCACAAGAATTTTCTTACTTAACTCACTTGTGCATTAAGCATGAAAATTGCGGTACTGCTCAAAGGAAATTTGGGCACCCCGGGTTCCTAGAAATGTACCCAAGAAACAAGTGGGTCCTCCTTGATGACAAATGAATAATAATTTATATACAAAATCAATAACAATTGAAAAGTTGCCACTGGAATATGTAGCGTTTGTCATTGTTTCTGCTTAGTTAAAGGGTCCCACAAGTACAAATTATTGATAGATTACTCAATACTGAGTAAATTTATAGGTTTAGTGAATGGAGTGGTGGAATAATATGCGAGGTCACGAATTCAAAATCTGTTCCAAGACCCCTTAGTGCATAGGGAGTGGGAGGGGGAACGAAGGACCAAATCCACGAGATTCGGAAGAATTAGTGTATTTTTGAGTTGTAATTAGCGTGGACCTGGCTTTCCATTCCGTCTAGTTGGCAACCCTGAGCGCTTGCACAGCACCGAACATAGTCCACGCCACCCTGAGCGCGTGGAGGAAACACCTGGGATGCCATGGGTCGTTGTTTCTCACAAAAGAAGGCTAATTGTGTCCTAGGGATTAGAAGGATGTGTTCAGAGTTTCCTTCAACATGCTGCTTACATTTTTTTAAGTGTTGCTGTGTTGAATTATTTGAAAGTATTTGAGTGTATACGCCGGCTTCAGTTGTCAAGGGACTTTCAGGGATCCCGAAAAAGTTTACCTGAGGTTTACTGAAGAAATATTGTTTTGAAACATCTTTTTGACGAACACGCTTTTACAAATTTATAACATTCAAATTGTGGTGCTAAAATCGACTAGAATACTCGTTCACCAAGTAACCAGGAATCTAATATTTCCAAAATGGTAGGTATTCAGAAAAAAACATGAAACCAGGCAACGTTCATTAGCTCTTGCAAGAAGTGATATAAACTGTCACAAAACATAATTCAACGAATCAAACTGAATTAAAATAAATTATACGAACTTATCTCTTAACTTTTTACTATGAAAGTCCTCCGTAAATTTTTGAAGCATAAATCTAATTTAATCATTCTGTTGAAATAACATATTTTAGATTTTAAAATTTGACCGGCATATTTGAGATTATATATAGAGCATATTATAGGACCAAATCTACCTTACGGTCCAACACCGTAGAAAAATAAATTATTCTTCGAATATCCTTCCGCGAGTGCTGCTACCTCCACCATCGCCTCCATCTTCAAACATACAACATATTTTCTTAAAACTAAATCGCCGGGTCTAACAAACCTATCATCATTGTTCATGGCTAACCTAACATCATTGTTCATTATAATTGTTCATTATAATTAACATACCCCTAACATACTAACATAAACGGTGGCGGAGAGAAGAAAATACTGCGGAACAATATTTCTTTATAACTACCGTAAATATGAAGAGGGAAGAATACGGCTTATATTTTCGGAACCGTAATAATATTTGTAGTATTATGACATTAATCATATTTTCGAACCCTCTTTGGACCATATGCTATACTTTGGCCCGTAAAACTTTAAACAAAAAACACCACGAAAACAGCTACTCAGAGAAAAAACCGAAAATACACTACTACTCGCACAACGCACAACAGACATCGCAAGCACTTCTGAGAGAATAATCTTGCCATCAGCACTGTTGGATCCCGAGCAATTTGATACGTTGCCTCTTTCGCGCGTAAAACTCCCCACCTTATTGTGAAATTACCTTTTCATGATTGATAACCAATATCAATATACATTTTAATCATGGAAAGCTTACGTATCAAATAATATTATGTAAAATATTCTGTGAGTGCATTTTGTTTTAATTGTGCAATATTTAAGGCTTCTTATGGTACAAATTTTTAGATTAGGTTAGAACGTTTTACATGAAAAAGAAATTTCATATGTTATCTGCCATTTATACGTATCATCATAAGTTAGTTGTTTTACTCCTTGCAATTTCTGTATGCATATGGCCCATTTGTTTACTCCTTGAATATAGTTAACCATTAGCATTACGACTCAAGGAATAATATATCGACATTCAATAAAATTAAGTTGCGTTTTTATCGAGAATTTTTATCGATTTATTCTTTCATATTCTACGTGCATTTAAGTTTTTTAGTATATAATTACCAATTACCAAGGAATAAATGTAACACATGACTTGAAAATTCACAATGATATTTCTTGAAAGGACATTGGTTTCCAGACTCGACAAATAAAGGTTTGTACAATTAATGCAAGAAAGTGCAAAGCGTGTTTCATAAATTGCTAATAATTAAATCAATGTTACCTAGTGAAATGACAATACACAATTTGTAAGCAGTATTTATTTCATTAATAAATTGGTAACGGTACGCAAGAACCAAGAATCTAGAGAAATATAAAGAATATTTACGACAAACAGATCAGCGGTATACATATTTATAATTGAAAATATTTCATAATAGTAAAAAACCAGTTATTTTGCAGTAAATATTAATTGCTATTATACGGTGCCGCAAAAATGTTTTTTCTGCTTTTAGAATAATGTCACCAAAGGAACTACGCGTTCGATGGACATCGCGGTGAATCATTTTAATCTAGCAATAAGGGTTTTTTCCTTTGGATGCCTTAGCACGGGCGTAGCCCGTTATTTAGGGGTCTGGGGGAGTCACCCTCAGCGAGCAAGGCGAGCCTAATCTTATATAAGCCCCTATGTGTAACTGATTCACTCATCTAGTAATCATAAGTGTTAGGTACCTTGTACTAGTCGTACAAGCATGAAACTTGGTTCATCTTGTAGCTGGAGAATGACAATGATTGGTAAAATTCCTTATATTTGACGATATTAATTTAAAAGTACATTTTTCGTTAATATAATATTAGGTAAATCACACGAAAACATTAGCTTGTGGATGTGCCATGATAAAACTTGCCAAAGCCCGTCTTGAATGTTTTGTTTTCAAAAGTATTGTACGTCTAATGGCGGCGAGCCGCAGAAGAATCGTATTAAGATTTATACATGGATAGTGCAAGTTATTGAAGGTTTTATAGACGTTTTAAAACTGTTGTAAACTATATGCGTTTATTTGATTAGTGTATTTGTGCAAAAATTAAGTGACAAAAATTATATCTTTGAAAACTGATTTGAAACGGCATCAACGACTGGTTCTCAATCCTAATCGTAGTCAAGTTTCATTCGTCGAAATAACAGTTATTCATTATGGTGTCGCATGCGTTAGTGTTAATTATTTGCTCAAGTACGTATATTTTTTTAATTTACAATATCTACAATGCCAAAAAGAGTATTTTAATTAGTGATATACTTATAAGGAATATATCATTGACCTCGACAAGTTCAATATAACTCGCTTTGAATGTATTCGTAGATTTGAATAACTTTGTAGTATTGATATTGAAATTCGTTTAACTATTTTAAAATTTAGCAAAAACTATGAACATTATAAATTTGATCTAGTTTTTATTTTAAAATAAAACATATAATCAACAAGCGATGGTAATTTGTATGGATTCCATGATTCATTTCTTAAGTTCGTATACGTTTGTACAGAATGAATTTTTAGGTAAGAAACAATAATCTTTACCACGTTAAAGAATGTTTGCTTAGTTTTATAATTCAGAACAGTTTTTAATGTTCAAAATGTAACGCATATATTAATTTATCTAAAGAAATTTGAGGTATCTCTTACTATAAGTCCGACAACGGACCGTATTTACATTTCATTTTTAATATGAATCGATTCATTGATTATTTTCAAAAGCTTGTTTACATTCTTAAAGAATAAAGTACAAGAATAAACCTTGGTTCATCTTGTAGCTGGAGAATGACAATGAATGATTAAATTCCTAAAATTTGACGATATTAATTTAAAAGTACATTTTTCGGTGATTTAATATTACGTTAATCACTCGAACATTAGCTTGTGTATGTGCAATGCAAACTTGTCAAAGCCGCCATGAATGTTTGTTTACAAAAGTATTGTACGTCTAATGGCGGTGAACTGCAGAAGAATCGTATAGTATGCAAGTTATTTAACATTTTATAGACGTGTTAAAAGTATTGAGAACAATATGTGTTTAATTGTTTTGTGTCTTTGCGCAAAAATTAAGTGACATAAGTCGTATCTTTGAAAACTAATTTGAAATGGCATCAATGACTAGTTTTCAAACGTAATCGTAATCAAGTTCCATTCGTCGTTATAACATTTATTCATTAATGTGTCGTATGCGTTTTTGTGAATGTTTGGCTAAGATAGGTATTTGTATTTTATTTACTTAGCAAATATGTGTAACAACTCAAGTATATTTCGGTCACAATACGTACCAATTACATCCCCCACGGTCAAGCCTTAAAGTCGCCCTCGTGCGCAATGATTTACAACAAACGCACTCCATCTTGTCGTCTGTTTACATCACGGCCACGGCCCTCTGCATAAGAGCCAAGGCCTACGAATGGCAAAGAATAACGTGCGGACAAGGAATCTACGAACGACGAGTCAATGAACGCAACGTCCGCAAGTAATTACAACGTAATCAACATGACGCAATTACGTTACACGTCGTAATTACATGATAGTACATCATGGCATCATTCACATGACGTTTCTGCTATCATCCAACAAGATTTAATATGCCTATCAACATTCACTTGTCGCCGCTTAAAGTTATTACCAGGACACCGAATAACAAAAATAATCACTATTCGCTTGCATGAGACTAGACGTCCCACCTGCGCTCGTTGTCACGATTAATTGTACAAGTATTCCTGCCGCTCAAAAGCCACTTTTGACAAGTTCTCTACTTGCAATTACATTACTACAACGCCGAGCTATCGCCACAAGCGAATTTCATCTCGCCGAGATATTCTGAGCCCGACGAGACTTCACGGCGCGACACTTCCCACGACTTGGGGGCCGCCGACGCGAAGACGCTTCTTCCAGTTACCCGGACCAGCTACGATTGGGATCCTGCTCCTGGAAGGACTTCCACGCTGCTCCCAGAGGATCCTGAGTCCACATTCCTGGTTATTCATCAAAAAGCAAGTCTGACGGACACACCACGTCTGTCACACGGCCGTTAATAGCCGTAAATTCATATCTTTATTGTTTGCTTTGTTCTAACTATTTTGTTCCTGTGTTCACTGCTTTCCTAATTTCAAGCTTATGCATTCACCATGAATAAAAGCTAATCAACGCTAATAAAAGCATTTCTGAGATCGAATACAATTTATTTATTTGGCTGAACGAAAGGGAATATTTGAACGGAGTTGCATCAAATATTCGCCTCGCGGAACGCCACATATGCTTATTGTATACTTTGTCAAAGAGTGTTTTTAAATACGGGAGATTCTTAGAAATGTATAATTTTTCTAGATATGTATGATATAATTCGCTTTGAATTATTTAGTAAAAGAGAATTAAGCAAGAGGAATCGAATGAGTTCAATTTGAACTGAAATCATTTTTTTAGAAACTCAATCTTCGATTGCTAACAAAGGTGTTCACTACTTTGTATTGCAATAACTAGAAAATTGGTGTCAGACTGAAGTAGAGAGTATACTTAACTCCTGTGGAAAGAATTTTCAAAAAAAAAATCTGAATGCAGTTATGCCCTACCATGCATATTAATCCCACTTCTTATACACGTAAATATCTTCCTATAAAATAGGAATTTTGGAGTGTAGTAAATTGAGCCAGAAAGAATTAAGCAATAAAAACTGAATGAGATAAATTTGAATAGAAAATTTTAAGTCATTTCTAAAATTTTGGAGTAAAGTACATTTACCATCAAAGAATTATGGTAGAGGAGTCGAATGAGGTCAGTTAGACATAAAATCGTTTATTGAAAAAGATACAATCAAGGATTTCCAACATAGGTGTTCACTATTTTATGTCGGAATAACTAGATAATTGGTGTCAGACTAAAATAGATTCTAAAATTAACCCCTGGGAAAGGAATTTCCTTAAAAACGTATATGAAAGAGTTATGCCCTACGATGCACATTAACCCCATTTTCTATAAATGTTAATATATTCTGTTATTTTAGAAATAATGCAATGAAGTAAATTTCGCGAGGAAGAATTAAGTAATGAAAACTGAATGAGATAAATTTGAATAGAATACCATAAATGGGAAGGACACAAACTAGGATTTGCAATATGGAAGAACAAATCTGAAAGAAGGTATGCCCCCAAATGCATATCAATCATAACTTTTTATAAAGGTGAACATCCTCGTATTTATTAGGTATTTTGAATTGCAATAAAGTTAGAAAAACACAATTAAGCAACAGGAATCGGGTAAGATCAATTTGTTTTAAAAACATTAATTGGGAAAAATACAATCTAGGATTTCAAACATAGGAGTTCACTATTTTGTGTCGGAATAACTATATAATTGGTGTCAGGCTACAATAGAGTCTCAACTTTTAACCGAATTTTCTATACATGTAAATATCTTCGGTTACTTTAGAAATTTTGCGGTATAGAAAATTCAGCAAAAAGGAATGAAACAAGACGAAATGAGAGAGCAATTAGAATTGAAAACGAAAATTGGAAAGGACAGAATCAAGGATTTCCAACAAGGATGTTGGAAATCCTATTTTGTTACACAATAACTTGACATTTTGTGTCAAAAATAAAATAGAGTTCGAAATTTTTATTGCTATTATACGGTGCCGTCGAAACCTATTTCCTACTTTTAGATAAAGTGTCACCGAACGCACTACGCGTTCAATGGACTTCGTGTTGAATCATTTAAATCTAGTAAAAGGTTTTTTTTTCCCCTTTGGATGCCCTAGCACGGGCGCAGCCCGTTATCGGGGGGTCTGGAGGTACTACCCCCAGCGAGCAAGGCGAGTCTAATCTTATATAAGCCCCTTCGTGTAACTGATTCATTCACTCACTCATCTAGTAATCAAAAGTGTTGGGTACCTTGTACTAGTCGTACAAGCATGAAACTTGGTTCATCTTGTAGCTGTTGAATGACGAATGTGGAAATTCTTTATATTTGACAATATCAATTTTTAAATATATTTTTCGGTGATTTAATATTACGTAAATCACACGAACATTAGCTTGCGTATGTGCCATGTAAACTTGTCAAAGCCGCTTTGAATGTTTTGTTTACAAAAGTATTTTACATCTAATGGCGGCGAACTGCAGAGGAATCGTATTGGGATTTTAGTCAACGGATAATGCAAGTTATTTAAGGTTCTATAGACGTGATAAAAGTAATGTGTTTAATTGTTTTGTGAGTGTTTGTGCAAAAAATAAGTGACAAAAATCGTATATTTGAAAACTAATTTGAAACGGCATCAATGACTAGTTTCCAAACGTAATCGTTGTCAAGTTTTATTTGTGGAAATAACATTTATTCTTTAATGTGTCGAATGTGTTTTTGTGAACTAATTCCTCAGGTACGTAAACGTACTTTATTTGCAATATTTACTTTGCTAAAGTGTGTTTTCGAATACCTGAGATACTTATAAGTAATATATCATTGACCTTGACATGTTTGATATAACTCGCTTTGAATGTGTTCGTAGATTTGAGATTACAATTTGTTTTACGATGTTTAGAAGTAAAAATTTTAAAAGTGATCATTGTAAATTATATAATTTTTTATTTTTATCAATAAGGTCTGGTCAAGATAATTCATGTAAAGCCAGAAGACCGTGACATTTTGAATAGTTTCCTTGATTTATTTGAAAAGTTTGTTTTATGTTCGTAAAGAATGAAGTTTTAAGCTAGAAACAATAATTTAATGTTTTAAATACATTTTTCGGTGATTTAATATTACGTAAATCAAACGAAAATTAGCATGGATATGTGCCATGAAAACTTGTCAAAGCCAACTAAAATGTTTGTTTACAAAAATTTTGTACACTGGCGGCGAACGACAGAAGAATCGTAAACATTTATGAAAGGATAGTGCAAGTTATTTAAGGTTTTATAGATGTGTTAAAGTATTGTGTACTATATGTGTTTAATTGTTTTGTGTTTTTGTGCTAAAATAAATTGACAAAAATCGGATTTTTGAGAACATATCTGAAACGGTATCTGAAGAATGACAATGATTAGTTCCCAAACGTAATTGTAGTTAAGTCGTCGAAATAACATTTATTATGTATTGTATGCGTTTCTGTGAATGATTAGCTCAGGTACGTATTTGTAATGTATTTAACATTGCAATGATGCGTATTATTTTCGTTGGCAAAGTGTGTTTTTGAATACGTGAGATACGTATAAGGAATTTATTATATTACATGACATGTTTGATATTTTTAAGTCTTTTTGTAATATTGATATTAAAATTCGTTTGACAATCTTTAAAAGTGCAAAAACCTAGATCATAGTATATTTTAGAATGTTTTTATTTTATCAATTAGACATGGCCAAGCCATTTAATGTTTGCAGTAGGCCGTGACTTTTTTTATAGGTTCCTTGAATCATTTCAAAAGTTTGTTTACGTTCTTAAAGAATAAAGTTTTAAGCAAGAAGCAATAGTTTTTACCATGTATAAGAATGTTAGGGTAATTTTCTATTTCACAACAGTGTTTAATATTCTATTTGAATCGTATTTATTAATTATTCTAATAACATTTACTACTTTCTAATCTTTTACAATATGTCCAACAATGAACCGTATTTGCTTCCTGTATTTGTGGACATTTGAAACAGGATCTGAAGAGTTGCAAATGATAAGGTGAAGTTGTATTAGTTAAAATAGCTTTTATAAATACTGTGTATTTATTAAGGAATATATTATATTCCTAGACATGTTTGATATAACTCGCTTCAATAATTTTACAGTATTGATATTGAAATTAGTTTTACGGTTTATAAATTGCAAAAACAATGATCATTGTAAATTATATCGTTTTTTTATTTTATCAATACGTCATGTACCCAACAGGCGGTGGGAATTTGTATAGATTCCTTGATTCATATCAAAAGTTTGTTTACGTTCGTAAATAATTACTTTTTAGTCAAGAAACAATAAATTTTACCATGTTAGAGAATGGTACGTTAATTTTATATTTCACAACAGTGTTACTTTGCTTTCAAAGCTAATTCAAATAATCGGACATACGTTTCTTGGAAGTATAATGTAGTATTCTATGACTTTTTTTAGGCGATATTATTTCAATTTACAAAATTTATACTAATTGCCTTAGCGTATTAAAGCTGTTTTACACCTGATATTATATACATTTATAATACAGAACTCGTGGCTTAGGGAATAATAGATAGTTTGCACATCGGAAGGTCGGAGGTTCGGAACACGAGAGAATCATTTTTACTGAGTTTTTTTCTGCTTAACATTTTACGAAATAATACGTTACTTCCAACTTTAAAATTACTTTTGTACTATACGTATCATTATAAGTTAATTGTTTTATTCCTTGCAATTTCTGTATGCATCTGGCCCATTTATTTACTCCTTTAATATAGTTAGCCATTAGCATTACGTCTCAAGGAATAATATATCGACATTTTTTTTTGTGGGGCTTTAGGGCTCGTCAATCGATAATTTATAAAATTATTTCGTGCGTTTATCGATTTATTCTTTCACTTCCTGCAATTTTTTTAAGTATTTAATTATCATTTGGCCTTTTTTTTGTAGTTTTGAGACTGAAATTCGTTTTACGATCAATAATAGTGCAAAAACTAAGGTTATAGTAATTTATAGGGTTTTTATTTTTCAGAACACTGTTTCATGATCAAGTTAACTCGTATTTATAAATGTTTCTAATCAAATTCTCTATTTCTGAATCTCCTACCATACGTCCAATACAATGGACCGTATTTGCTTTTTACGTTTATTGCAACGACATTCAGCGAAATACTGTGAATATACTTTGGCCTTTGTGTATTATTTTTAGAGCATCTTAGGAAACAAATTTTTGTTTCAACGTTTCTCGTGAAAAAGAGATTTTATCAGTCATCTGTCTTTTATACGTATCGTTATAAGTTAGTTATTTTACTCCTTGCAACTTCTGTATGCAGGTGGCCCATTTGTTTACTCCTTGAATATAGTCAGCCAGTAGCATTACGACTCAAAGGAATAATATTGATAAATTTTCAATATTATACATTTTGATAGATATAGTATCACTAATTTGTTAGTAGTAAACACTAATACGTGCATGATTTGCAGTTTTAGTCAAAAATTACAAAATTTATGAAAATTTCACTAAGAATTTTTTAGTGTTATTTTTGCTCGAAAATTGAAATTTTCGTGAAAAGTGACAAAAATTGTATATGGGAAAAACGCTTATATAGGATATGCGATAAACGCATATATGGGATATACGAAAAACGCTTATATGGGACGATTAGCCCAGCGCCGGTTTACCCAAAAGTCGAATAAATCCAGAATCGAATTAACCCGAAGCCGGATTACGTCAGAGTCAGATTATCGCAGAATCGGATTATCGCAGAGTTGGTTTACCGGTGTCGGATTATCGCAAAGTCGCGATTAACGCTAAGACGGATTATCGCTGAGTCGGATTACTGCAAATATGGGGAAAACGCATATATAGAATATAAGTAACGCATATATGGGAAAATCGCATATACGGGAAAAACGCATATATGCGATATGGGAACAACGCACATATGGAATACACGAAAAACGCATATATGGGATATGCGAAAAACGTATATGTGGGATATTGGAAAAACGCTTATATGGGATGATTCGCCCAGTGCCGATTTACCCAAGAGTCAAATTAATCCAGAGTCGAATTATCCTGAAGCCGGATTACCGCAGAGTCAAATTACCCCAGAGACGGACTACCCCAAAGTCGCATGACCGACAAAGTCTGATTACCGCAGAGTCGGATTATCGGAGTCATATTATCGCAGTGTCGGATAAACGCATATGTGCGAAGAACGCATATATGGTATATGGGGAAAACGCATATATGGGAAATGCGAAAAACGCATATATAGGAAAAACGCCTATTTGGGATATGCGGAAAACGTATATATGGGATTTGGAAAAAACGCATATATGGGATGATTATCCCAGTGCCGGTTTACCCAAGATTCGAATTAACCCAGAGTCGGGTTACCCCGAAGCCGGATTATCGCAGAGTTGGATTATAGTGTCGGATTATCGAAGTGTCCGATTATCAGAGTCATATTGATACATTCCCTTTTATTTATCCTCTAATTATTAATTTTCGGTGCCCCATCCCAGTGCTATACTCCATTAATCAAAGACAATTGTACTGGTATCGACCTTTTAGAGGTTCGATCTAATACATTATTTTATTATTTACTTAAAAATCATTACTCGCTAGGCAATACGTGTATCATCCATATATCTGTGAGAGGAAGGACCGGCTGGGACATGGGTTCGAATCACCGATCGCTGATTGTAGTCAACAATACAACACAGTATACACAACCTAGAAATAACATGAATTTAATATATATCAAGTTGGAATCATGAAACCAACGAAGCTACAGAAGCCATGCAGTCTTCATATCATACTTTACAGTTGACCACAACACTACAGGAAGCGAATATAACTCACTAATACAATCACCGCTGTTACAAACATTTTATCTGCGTTACAAAAGAATTAGAATCTACAGAAATGATGATCACTCCAGGTCTTCACCAAAGAAAAGTAGATAAAGCGTTTACTGATTACATAAGAAAGTGATTCTAAAACATTATACAGAAAGAAAAGAAAATATAACTGTGGCTTGCGTCCATCCGACGCCATCAACCGACGCACTTTCTGAGTGGATACACCACTTTAACAAAGAAATCACTCTCATTGTTTAAAGCAATTACAAAATTCGTGGATTGTTGCAAGATTCTATATATAGCAAGAAAAGAAAAGAAAATATAACAGTTTCTGTGCCTGATGGGCACATAAAATGATTCTTCAGCATAGTGGAAGTTCCACCAAGCTGAAGAATTATTTTATTCTCTTACACAATCCGCGCTGATGGCACGTCTTGCGGAGTGTCGAGCCCAGCCGAGACTGAGCGTCGAGCCCAGTTTATAGTCTGTGGTCGAGCCCAGCCGACACTGAGCGTTCCTTCGACCGGCTCCTCGCTCGTTGCTAAAGATCTTCGTTCGTTTGAATTTTGTCCCCTGGAGGGGGGTGCCAATCCCTTTAATTGTCTTAAGATGGTGACACTGTCGCTTGTCTTTATTGGTTGATCAAAGTTCATGCCACAAGGGCGTGGTGCTTGGCTGTACACTTGTACAGGCCGCATAAAATACGACCAGTAGAGATTATTTGACTGTAGTCGGAGGAGCGAAATAAGGAAATGGAAAAGAAATTTTCCATTGCTGTTCAAGCAGGACCGTAACAATATTATCGCAGAGTCGGATAAACGCATATATGGAATATGCGAAAAACGCATTTACGGGAAAAACGCTTATATGAAATATGCATAAAAACGCATATATGAGATATGCTAATTACGCTTATATGGGGAAAACGCATATGTGGGATATGCGAAAAAAAGAATAAATGCGAAAAATGCATAAATATGAAAAACGCATATATGGGCTATGCGAAAAACGCATATATGGAACATGCAAAAAAAGCATATATGCGAAAAACAATTATATGGAATAGGCGAAAAGCGCATATATGAAAAAAACGCATATATGGTTTAAGGGGAAAACGCATATAACGCAGAAACGCATATATAAGATTTGGGAAAAACGCATATATGGGATTATCCCAGTTTCGCTTTACCCAAGAGTAGAATTAACCCAGAGTCGGATTACCCCGAAGCCGGATTTTCGCATAGTTGGATTATAGTGTCGCATTATCGATGTGTCAGATTATCGGAGTCATATTACCGCAGAGTCGGATTATCGCAGTTTCGGATGAAGGCATACATAAGAAAAGAGGATATATAAAACATGGAAGAAACGCACATATGGGAAAAACGCCTATATGGGATATGCAAAAAACGCAGATATGGATAAAAAGGAAATACATAGGAAAAACGCATGTATGGAATACGCGAAATTCGCATATATGCGAAAAACCCATTTATGGAATATGCGAAAATCCGATATATATATATATAGTGTGTGTGTGTGTGTGTGGGAATAATGCATATATGGGATGATTATCCCAATGCCGGTTTACCCAAGAATCAAATAACCCAGACCGCACTTACCAAGAAGCTGGATCGTCGCATTGTTGGAATTTGCGAATAACGCGTATTCGAAAAAAACGTATATATGTGGGATATGCAAAAAACGCATATATGCGAAAAACGCATATATGAGAAAACCCACATGGGATATGCGAAAAGAGCATATATGAGACAAACGCATACATGGGATATGCGAAAAACGCATATATGCGAATAACCCGTATATGCGAAAAAGCCATATATGGAATATTCGAAAAACGCGTATATGCGAAAAACCCATATTTGAAATATGCAAAAAACGCATATATGGGTAAAATCATATTTGGGAAAAACGCATCAACTGAAACTGAGACGGAACCTTAGACGGAAACGCATATTTGCAAAAAACTCAATGGGAAAACGCAAATATAAAATATGCGAAAAACGCATATATAAGAGAAACCCACAAATAAAATATGCGAAAAACGCATATATAAGAGAAACCCATAAATAAAATATGCGAAAAACGCATATGTGGGAAAAACACATCAACAGAAAATGAAACAAAAACGGAAACTGAAAGAAAATCTGAAACGGAAACTGAAACAAACAAACTGAAACGGAAAAGAAAACAGAAACTGAAAAGGAAACTGAGACGAAAACGGAAACTGAGACAAAAATGTATATATGCAAAAAACGCAAATATGGGATATGCGAAAAACGCATATATGACATTTGCGAAAAATTCATATATGGAATATGCAAAAAACGCATATATGGAATTTGCGAAAACATATATGAGAAAATCGCATATATTAAATATACAACAAACGCATATATGGGAAAACGCACATGTGGGAAAATGTATAAAAATGGAAATTGAAACTAAGACGGAAACGGAAACTGAGAATGAAACTAAGACGGAATCTTAGACGGAAACGCATATATGGGAAAAACGGATATATTGAACATGCGAAAAACGCATATGTGGGAAAATGAAAATGGAAACTAAAAACGGAAACTAAAACGCAAACAGACGGAAACTGAGACTAAAACGTATACATGCGAAAAACGCATATATGGTATATGCGAAAAACGCATATATGGGATACGCGAAAAACGCATATATGCGAAAAATCGATATATAAAATATGCGAAAAACGCATATATGGGATAGGCGAAAATCGCATATATGGGAAACATTCATTTGTGGGAAAAACACATTAACGGAAAATGAAACGGGAAAGGAAACTGAAACAAAAACTAAGACGGAAACGGAATCTGAGAATGAATCAGAGACGGAAACGTATATATGGAATATGCGAAAAACGGATATATGGGAAAAACGCGAATATGGTATTTTTGAAAAACGCATATATGGAATATGCGAAAAATACATGTATGGAATATGCAAAAAACCCATATATGCGAAAAACGCTTAACTGGGATAGGCGAAAAACGATTACATGCCAAAAACGCATATTTGGGGGTCACCCCCAGCGAGCAAATCGAGTCTAATCTTACATAAACCCCTATGTGTAACTGATCTAGTAATCATAAGTATTGAGGAATTGTACTAGTCACACAAGCATACTTGGTTCATCTATTAGCTGGACATTGGCAATGAATGTTAAAATTCCTTATTTTTGACAATATCAATTTAAAAGTACATTTTTCGGTGATTTAATATTACGTAAATCACACGAAAACATTTGCTTGTGGATGTGCCAGGCAAATTTGTCAAAACTGCCTCGAACGTTTTGTTTACAAAAGTATTGTACGTCTAATGGCGGCGAACTGCAGAAAAATCGTATTAAGATTTATGAATGGATAGTGCAAGTTATTTAAGGTTTTATAGACGTGTTAAAAGTATTGTGTACTATACAAGTTTATTTGTCTTGTGGTTTTGCGCAAAAAAAACAGTGAAAAAAATCGTATCTTTGAAATCTAATTTGAAATGGCATCAACGACTAGTTCAAAAACCTAATTGTAGTCAAGTTTTAATCGTCGAAATAACAGTTATTCATTAATGTGTCGAATGTGTTTTTGTGAATCATTTGCTCAAGTACATATATTTATTTAATTTACAATATTTACAAAGAAAAAGGTTTTTTTTAACGTGAGAAATTTATAAGGAATCTATCATTGACCTTGACAAGTTTAATATAACTCGCTTTGAATATATTCGTAGATTTGATTAACGTTGTAGTATTGATATTCAAATTCGTTTAACTATTTTGAAAAGTGCTAAAACTATGAACATTATAAATTCTATCGGGTTTTTATTTTATCAATGAAACATGTAATCAACAAGCGGTGGTAATTTGTATAGATTCCCTGATTCATTTCTAAAGTTGGTTTACGTTCGTATAGAATGAATTTTTGAGCAAGAAACAATAATATTTACAACGTGAAAGAATGTTTGCTTAGTCTTATATTTCATAACAGTGTTTAATGTTCGACATGTAACGTATATATTAATTTATCTAAGAAATTTTGCGGTATTTCTTACAATACGTCCAACAAAGGACCATATTTACATTTCATTTTTAATATGAATCGGTTCATTGATTCTTTTCAAAAGTTCACATTTTTTAAGAATAAAGTAAATGCATGAAACTTGCTTCATCTTGTAGCTGGAGAATGACAATGAATGTTTAAATTCCTAAAATTTGACAATATTAATTGAAAAGAAAATTTTACGGTGATTTAATATTACGTTAATCACACGAACATTAGCTTGTGGATGTGCAATGCAAACTTGTCACAGCCACCATGAATGTTTTTTTACAAACATTTTGCACGACTAATGGCATCGAACTGCAGAAGAATCGTATTGGGATGTTAAGCAAAGTATACTGCAAGATTTTGAAGGTTTTATAGACGTGTTAAAAGTAATGAGAACTATATGCGTTTAATTGCTTTGAGTCTTTGTGCAAAAATTAAGTGACAAAAATCGTACCTTTGAAAACAAATTTGAAATGGCATCAATGACTAGTTCCCAAACGTAATCGTAGTCAAGTTTCATTCGTCGTAATAACATTTATTCATTAATGTGTCGTATGCGTTTTTGTGAATGTTTGGCTAAGGTACGTATTTGTATTTTATTTACTTAGTAAATATGCTTATAGTATACGTTGTCAAAGTGTGTTTTTAAATACGCGAGATTCTTAGAAATGTATCATGTTTCTAGACATGTTTGATACAACTCGCTTTGAATAACTTTGTAGTATTTATATTGAATTTCGTTTAACGATTATAAAAAGTGCAAAAACTATGAACATTTTTAATTATATCGGGTTTTTATGTTATCAATAAGACATGTACCCAACAAGCTGTGGTAACTTGTATAGATTCCTTGATTCATTTATAAAGTTTGTTTACGTTACTTAAAGAATGAACTTTTACGCAAGAAACATTATTTTTACCATGTGAAAGAATGTTAGCTTAATTTTATTTTTCAAAACATTGTTTTATGATCAGTATGAGACGTTATTATTTGTAATTTTTTCAATTAATTTAACTATTTCGGAATTTCTTACTATACGTCCAACAATGGACCGTATTTACATTTCACATTCATTGGAAAGACTCGCAGTAAATTTATCTTACTTTAAGAAATTGTATCTGTGAACAATTGAAACGGGATCTGAAGATAACATTGATATGATGGAAAAGTAATCACATTTAAGTTGTATTCGCTAAAATACCTTTTATTCAATAATGTGTCGTGTAAGTATAGTGAATGATTAGTTAAGGTACGTACATGCATTTTATTTAATCTGCCAAAAATTAGTTTTTTAATACGTGAGATACTTATAATGAATGAATCATTTTTCTTGGCATGTTTGATATAACTGTATATTTTTTTTGTAGTTTTGAGACTGAAATTCGTTTTACGATCTTCAAAAGCGCAAACACTAAGGTTATAGTCATTTAGAGTGTGTTTAATTTTCCAATAAGATTTGGTGAAGCAAATTTATCGATGCAGCAGGCCCTGAAAATTTGAATCGTTTTATTGATTCTTTTCAAATGTTTGTTTACGTTTTAAAAGAATAAAGTTTTAGGCAAGAAACAATAATTTATACAATGTGAAAGTATTTAGGTTATTTACATATTTCAGAACAGTTTCATGATCAAGTTAATACGTATTTATAATTTTTTCTAATCAAATTCTCTAATACAATGGATCGTATTTGCATTTGGAATCGTATTGGGATTTTAATCATAGGATAGTGCAAGCTATTTAATGTTTTATAGAAATGTTAAAAGTATCGTGAACTATATGTGTTTATATGTTTGGTGTCTTTGTGCTAAAATAAATTGAGAAAACCGGATTTTTGAGAACATATTTGAATCGTCATCTGAAGAATGACAATGACTAGTTCCCAAACGTAATCGTAGTTAAGTCGTCGAAATAACATTTTTTATTAATGTGTCGTATGCGTTTTTCTGAATGATTTGTTAAGGTACGTATTTGTATTTAATTTACACTGTCAAAAATAAGTATTTGAATACGTGAAACACTCTTTTACGAATGAATCATTTTCCTTGACATGTTTGATATTACTTTGATTTTTTTTTTGTAGATTTGAGACTGAAATTCGTTTTATGATCTTTAAAAGTGCAAAAACCAAGATTATTGTAAATTATATTGTTTTTATATTTTCCAGTAAGAAATGATCAAGTTAATTTTTCTATCTAGCAGGCAGTGAAAATTTGAATCGATTCATTAATTCGTTTCAAATGTTTGTTTACGATTCAAAAGAACTACGTTTTAAGCAAAAAATAATAATTGATACCATGTAAAAGTATGTTAGGTTATTTTTATATTTTAGAACAATGCTTTATAATCTAGATTAGACGTATTTATAATTTTTCTAATAAAATTCACTCTCTCTGAATTTCTTAACACTACGTCCAACAATGGACCGTATTTGCATTTTACATTTTTAGCAAAGACATACGACGAAATACTGTGAGTATATTTTGCTTCAATTGTGTAATTTTTAAGGCTCCTTAAGATGCAAACTTTTAGTTTGTTTCAACGTTTCACGTGAAAAAGAAATTTTATCTGTCTTTCATACGTATCATTATAAGTTGTTTTACTCCTTACAACTTTTGTATGCAGGTGGCCCATTTGTTTATTTCTTGAATATAGTTATCCATTAGCATTACGACTCTAGGAATAATATATCGATATTCAATAAAATAATTTTGTGTAATTATCGAAAATATTTAACAATTATTCTTTCATTTCGTCCAAGTGTTTATGTTTTTTTAGGTATTTAATAATTAATTAACACAGAATGAACATATCGCATGACTCGAAATTTTACATTTATATATTTTTAAAGATAATTGTTTTCCAGACCCCAGATATTAAGGTGCGTATGATAAATATATGAAAAGGCTAAGCGTGTTTCATAATTGATAAAATTTAAACCAATGTTATCTAGTGCAGTGGTAAAACACAAATAGTAGGCATAACTCATTTTATTAATATGAGCATTGGTAACGTCGGTACGCATGTACCAATAATTTTTAGAAATATAATTCAGAATGTTTACGACAAACATCTGCGGAAAACATATTTAAATTTGAAAATAATTAATGATAGTAAATAAATACAATACATCAGTCATTTTGATGTAATTTTTTTTCCTATTTGTGCCGCACAAACCAATTTTCTACTTTTAGATGAAGTTTCACCGGATGCACTACGCGTTCGATGGACTTTGCTGTGAATCATTTAAATCTAACAATAAGGATACTTTAGCACGGGCGCAGCCCGTTATTTGGGGGTCTGGGGGTGTCACCCCTAGCGAGCAAGGCGAGTCTAATCTTTGATAAGCCCCTTCGTGTAACTCACTCACACAGTAATTATAAGTAATAAGTACTTGTCGTACTAGCATGAAACTTGGTACGTATTTGTATTTTATTTACATTGCAAATATACGTTGTCCAAATTTTCTTTGATTTTTTTTTTTTTTGAGATTGAAATTAATTTTACGATCTTTAAAAGTGAAATTTTAAAGTTCATAATAAATTATATTGTGTTTAAATATTTTCAAAAAGACATGGATAAGCTAATTTATCCATACTGCATGCCTTGAAAATTTGAATCGATTTACTTTTTGTTTGTTTGGGGCTTTAGGGCTCGTCAACATCGAGGTCATTAGAGCCCATTATATCGTCGATTTACTGATTGGTTTCTAATATTTGTTTACGTTTTAAAGGAACTACGTTTCAGGCAAGAAACAATTTATATAATGTTAAATTATGGTAGGTTAATTTTGTATTTTAGAACAATGTTTTATTATCTACTTTGTACGTATTTATAAATTTTTCCAATAAAATTCACAATTTTTGAATCTCTTACAATACGTCCAACAATGGACCGTATTGGTATTTCATTTTCTTGCAAAGACATTCAGCAAAATACTATGAGGATATTTTGCTATAATTGACCAACTTTTAAGGCTCTTTAAGATTCAAATTTTTAGTTTGTTTGACCGTTTCTCGTGAAAAATTATATTTGGCACCTGTCTTCTATACGTATCATGTGGCCCATTTGTTTACTCCTTGAATATAGCTAACCATTAGCATTACGACTCAAGGAATAATATATCGATACACAATAAAATTAAGTTGCGTGTTTATCGAGAATTTTAACGATTTATTCTTTCATTTTGTACATGCTTTTTAGTTTTTTAGTATATAATTGCCAATTACCAAGAAATGAATGTAACACATGGCTTGAAAGTTCACAATGATATTTTTTGAAAGAACATTGGTTTCCATACTCGAAAAATAGAGGTTCGTATTATTAATGCAAGAAAGTGCAAAGAGTGTTTCATAAATTGTAATAATAAAATAAATGATTCCTAGTTCAGAGGCAATACACAAGTTGTAAGCATAATTTATTTTCTTAATATATGCATCAGTAACGTTGGTACACATGTACCGAGAATTTAGAGAAATATAATTTAGAATGTTTACGACAAACATCTGCGGAATACATATTATTATTTGGAAATAATGCATGACAGTAAATACATCCAACAAATTTTGCAGAGAATTATTTTGCTAATATACGGTACCGTAAAAACCTATTTTCTGCTTTTAGACTAAGTGTCACCGGATGTACTTCGCGTTTGATGGACTTCGCGGAGAATCATTTGAATCTAGCAATAAGGTTTTTTTTCTTTGGAAGCCTTAGCACGGGCGCTGCCTGCTATTTAGGAGCACTGACAAAATTCTTCATTCCAAACATATCTCTACTTACTTCTGGTTCCAAATAGAATCCTACAATGCGATCTATCGTTTCTTGAGGTAATAAAGTTTAGGGTTTCAATTTCGGCTTACATAATTCACCTACACGGAGAAACAAATTTGTTTGGATACAAAAAATGTATTAACTCAGTTATACGTACATTTAAAAAGAAAACATGTTGCAGGAAATATGTACGAAACAAGCAGTTTTCGACAAATAAAAATGACAAATATGGAATCAATGGACATGAACCTCATTGTTCAACGTAATTAACTAAAAAAAAAGGATGTTGTCGAAGTTTGAGATGGTCTATTATTATTATTATTTTGCTGATAATACAAAGAATGACCCAGACATAACATCCACGTCCACCCAGGAAACGAAGTCTACCGGGAAACTAACTCTCCGTAGTCCATCTCTGAGTCGTCCCCGGCAAAAATCTAGTTCTCCAAGGTCCCGTGAAGCTGGACCGTTTATGTCAGAAAGTGACCTTATAATGTCCTCTTTCCAAAGTCGCCCACTATTTCGAAAATAAATTTAAATAATACTTGCATCGCGAAAAGTGTAGGAAATTGATATTCGGAGACCAACACAAATACTTTAGGCTAATCTCCAGGACACTACTAACTTTATACAATGTACTTACTATATTTCTTAAAAACATGCATAAAAACAAAAAAATAATGGGTACTTTTACTTTTCGCGATGCAAGTATTTTTGAAATTTATTTTCGAAATAACTTAATACGGCTATACCGTAATTGTGTTGTTAGACTGAAATGAATCAAATATTGTTACAATAATCCTCATCTCAGAAAATCATCATAGATGTTGTGATCACGTATACTTGTGATCTCAAGACGTATTATAGTCAAGTCGCGAGTTTAAACAGCTCGTAACATATACATGCAACCTTATACTTGGAAAATTGAAATTTCCAAGTCTGTTGGAAATATATCACTACAGTCAAGGGGCTACAATTAACTACAGTTTACTTCACAGAAGGTTAATGGACAGAAGTGTTAAAGCTTCATAATACAAATTCGGAACACTTTATGATTCAGCATATAAAACATTCATGAACCATCAATTTTATACTCACCTGTTAATATATTTTTTTAAATTTTCTTTTCTTTTTAGAACCTTTCGATAAACAGTAGACTAATAATATACAATGTCTCTAATGAATGGATACTGATAGGTTTTATAGAAAATGAATATGGGAACATTTATGCAATAACTATTGAAATAACATGAGAAGTATCCTAAATAATATTTCTTTTATTTGCATTCTATGTTTTTATTGGGTTTTTGTATAGAAAAACATTTGATATGTAATACATTATCACAAAATGTTGAAGTATATGTTTTTTTAAGAATTCCCATTTATCCATTAATATAATACGAAAGCACACTCTCTGGAAAGACATGATTTAGCCATTTTCATTGCATTACTATTGAAATAGTGGAAAAAATTATGTGAAAAGTCCTTTGTGAGTTGACGGCTTCATAGGCCTACGTGGTACTGAAAAGTTTTTCATTCGCAATATACATGCTATTTGACATCACGTTTACTGCATTTTATTGTGTAGTTTTTACAGCCACGTCATGTTCTTTTTATTTCCCTTTATAAGCAATGCAAAATATATAAAAACAACTAAAAATGGGTGGAATTTATTTATTCTAATGTTATATATGCGTGATACAAGTTTACAAATTAGACGTACAAAGTCGAACACTTTTGATGTTACTCGCAATTTAGCTGCTAGCTATGGTCTTGCACAGAGAACAACCCCTTCTGGTAATGGTAGTGAGCTACTATTATTCTTGTTTGTTGACAAAAATAATTCTATTTTGGTTTCTATGTGAAATTTGGAGCAATAAACTGCTATTTTGGGCACATCTGTCTCCCCAACAATTCTCACTATCCGTGTTACAATCGTAACCTTCTTTTGTATTTGTTCATACTATAAGGTATTAAGAGACGTGTATTTTTAGATGCACTCGATAAGACACTCCCAAAACGATAGAACAATTGCACCAAGAGGATTAGAACGCCCTTAATAGCCTTTAGCTGTCTATAGCTTTCAAGAATATTATATATGGATGTCTCAGGTTATTTATATCTACCGAAGGAGCATTTTCTAATACATTTTTATCGTCAATGTCCACGCATTGATCTACACTGGAACGTAACAAACTTGTATAATGTCCACTTCTGGTAGTGAATCCATGATGGAATATAGCGCTGTCAACCTTATACAATCTATTACCAATAACAATTTGATTTCAGTGGCTTCTGACAAGATATTTGTCAATTGCGAGACTCAAAAACATTTTCAAACGTGTATTCAAAAATTTTCAACTGAATAATAACCGAATTATTGTATAAATTTTGATCATTCTGCGTTTGAGTTATCTTTTACATAGTTTATTCGTAACTGGGGATACTTCTAGATATCCTGAATCCACTATGTCTGTGCAATTTTCATCAATGATCTCTTGTAACGTTACTTGGTGGCCATCATCAATTTCTGGTATATGGCACACTAGTAAATACTCATTAATACTCTTATTTTCATTTATATGTTTACATTGAACACATTGAGTTTTCTGTTTTTGTTGAAATCTGAACAGAGATTGAACGGAAAAGCTTTCACAGAGACGATTGAAAAACTCTGCTGCGCACTGTTGGTTCTTCATTGCATACCGAGTATCTACTTCTCCTCTCAATCTGAATTAAGGCTTCAATAAAATACACTGCTTCAAAAATAGGTATAGCAAATCGTATTCAGTTATCTCTAGATGTTCTGATCATTTAAAGTACCTCTGATGGTAACTTAAAATTTGCATGAGTACTAATTTCAGAAGCAAATTTGGATTGATTATTTTTAACATAATCATTTCCTTGTTCTTGATTTTGCTAACTAAGTCATTCTCCTTTCTCTGCGAAGACTTCTGCGTTGAATTTTCCATTTTCGCTTAGTAGGTTTTTAACACAGTCGAATCAATATTTTCCAATGCCATCACGAAGATATTGTTTGTTGTGTATGCGTACCCACTTGCTCGTTTTGCTTCACAAGAACGTAGTGAAGTACCCATCTTCTAATGTCATACCGTGATGAAAAATTGCGCATTGAACTTTGTAAGTTTGCCAACTGTAAATTTGTCGTGAGGTATTCGTTTGATCTTATAATGTCTTTTTTTCCACCTGCGCCCTGTAACTGGATCCGCTCTAACACGTTCTATTGCATGATTACGAAAGGATTGCAAATAATGTTGCAGAATTCACAAAGCAATTCTTTTCTATGACAAGCATTAACTACACTTATTCTTTGTTTTCTTCCAATTCAAATTATAGTCAATCACTTCTTGTAAAGTAAATGTTTTCTTCATATTCAGTAGGTAAAAATAGTTTGAGAATGTTTTTTTGATGATCTCGAGGACCTGAAATTATGTTCGCATTTGATTATCATTGTGATTCCAAAGTGAAAGTCTCCCTAGTTTTCGGGAAAACGAGCAAATTAGTTTTATAAATTTGGCCACATTTTGTTTACCTTGTACTGCAGAATAGTCATCCTTCTCTTTCTTAAACGAAATAATATCAATAGGTTGTCATTTGATGTATTTATCATATAAATCGAACATTATTTTTTTATTTGAATTTTTGAAAATATCACGCTCATATTTAAAATGTAATAAAACTTGGATGACAGAAATAACGTGATGATGCATGATCCTTATTAAACAACCCAAGCACTTCATATAAGTCTTCTCCTAGACCTTTCGACTCTTGCACTTTAGAAAGATGAGAGAGTAGAGCCCAGCGTTTATATGAAATATTAATTCTTATTGGTGGTGGTACACCGATTTCAGGAAGGTCACAACGATATATTTTGCGCAAACGATTGTACTCTGATAATGTAGTGTGGTCAGCCTTTATTTTCAAAGGGTTAAAATTAGGTGTAAACTGTCCAAGCTAGTGACTCTTGACAACGCGACATAACTCTGATCATAAGCATATATAGTCTCCAATATCAAGACATACATTTTCTAAACTCAAACCATGAGATTGTGTATCGTCATGGCGTAACAAAGGCAAAAAGGAAATTGTTTCCTTATGTCGCGTTGGTACATAGCGATATATCAATAATATAATATGTCGCGTTGGTCGTTGCTATGTATATATTTAGCATTGTCTTTGTCCCAACGTCGGGAGAGGATAGACCCCAGAAGAAATAATTAGAATACTCGCTTGGCAATAGTTAGAGTAATTCTCTATTCAGGTTTTGGCGTTTGGTTAATAAAACATTGACACATATAAACTATAACAAAGGTTTAATAATTGAATTTGCACATAAGCTCGAAGAGAGCTTATAATTAAAAAGTTATAATGATGCTCCCATAAGCAAGTGATTACATAGTTATGTTAAATGCCCTTATCGGAGCGAGAGATCAATATATTGCATTAACATGTTCTAAAGACTCGTAAGGACGTCAGGGTCCATTTAGAATGTTCCATATGCTTCCAATTATCGTCAATACAGACCGTCATCAGAACTGTTGTCGGCTGCGCCCCGTGAAGCCGCGCAGGACGCTTCTTGCGTCCCGTTGCCGACACACCCAGTCTCGGGCACGTCACATCGTCTCCAGCGAGTTCCCCATAGAAGAGATGATGAATAAGAAGAAGAAGAGAAGGAGCTCGGATGGGCGGTCACCAGTTTAAGTAATCGTGAGGGGTGTGCGGGGGGATTGGTTTGTAACTTCCCGAAAGCGCAACGAACCCTGGAAACTGCCCTGATAAGGGTGGGGGATTCCATGTGGATATTTGAATGTATTAAGGAGCTCTTCATGGTAGGAGAAGTCATTGGGAAAGGAGTCGTTGCACACGGCTCTACGATAATTTGTGGAGATGGTAAGGCGTTGTCTTATGCATTTATATGCAATTAGGAAGAAAGAGGGAGGAATGTCACATGGAGGGGGTGACAGAGTGCAGTGGCGTGGCGAGTCATACGATCGTGTGTCATCTCGTGCTTGACCGCAGAGAAAAATAGGTTCTCTGGGAACCTCACCACAGAGACGGGACAAACAGGAAAAGGTTCTATCTCTCGCGGCTGACGCCATGGAGTTCCGTCTGGCGAGTCACAATTAAAATGACACTAATTATTTAAACTATCGATTTAAAGATCCGCCCTGGAAATATATTATAAAATTCTTTCGTAATGTCAGCATTGCGTAATATTATAAACCTTTGCGTAATGTCAGCCCCGTGACACTTATAACAAATATACTATGTACGAGGAAATGTATCTGCTTTTTTTCAAAAAATGTTTTGAACCATTCTGTGGATGAATTGCTCCGGAATTGCCTTCTCCAACAGAGCAGATTATTCCCACTGTTACAAGACCAAAACTGTTGTCAAAATTTTTCTGATCATGACTATCGCTCCGATTTTGAAGGTAATTGTTTTCGCAAGTCCGGCTAATGGATATCTTTACCGTCATCAGTCATAGCTTTTTCACGTTTTTTCTTCAGCGTTTTCGAACACTTAAAAATATCTTCAGCTTCTAATATAATTTCAGGTGAATCGATTATGTCCAACATTGATTTATTCAGATGCGCACACATTTCATTAGTTGGAAGTAAATAGTGTTCCATGGTAGTTTGCTAAAATATTAACATAATCCATTCAATGCGCATAATTATTCAGATGCGCACACATTTCATTAGTTGGAAGTAAACAAATAGTGTTCCATGGTAGTTTGCTAAAATATTAACATAATTCCTTCAATCTGTTTCTGACATACAGTTTGAAAAGATACCATACGGCTTTTGCGAGATTCAATATCCGATGTTATTACGCCTAAACAAATATGAAATTAAATGTCGCTGTAGATTACATCATGTTTACCTTATATTGATAGTCAGCTCCTCATACTGGGAAAAGCGCCACAAATTGTAAGCTCCCATAAACTTTTGAATCATTTCAGTGGAAAGTTTAATGCATGAGAAGTCTTCCACCACCGGTGGTAACTGCAGCAAATCTCCAAACTATAATATTTTTACCTCCAAACCACCCACTTTCTTCATCAGCAGTCCCAAACATTTCATTCAGTCGTAAATTGTCATGCATCAAAGTAAAGTTTATACCATCGAAACTTCATCAATAATGAATAAATCAATACCAGCTAATGCTTCTCTAATTCGTTTAACTGCTTCTCTAAATAATTGTTTGTATTTAGCGGTATCTTGTTGAACGGGTAGTTGTAGCGATCGATGAATAGTTTGACCATTGGTCATAGCTGCGATTCCAGTAGCAGTCAGTTTTCCTCACTTTATTTTATTCCATTTAACTATTGTTCGAATGAGCATACTTTTGCCAGTACCGCCGGAACCAGAAACGTACGTTCTAATCAGAGAACCACTCAGATCTTCAGTTACACGAGTAAAAATTCACGATTGATCGCTGTTTAATTGAGTAATGTTCTTTTTCAAAGTATCCTCATCTTGTATCACAATATTTACAATGTCAGAAAACTCTTTCACAATGATTTCCGTTTCTACCGGGACACAGTTCTCTGGTATATTTTCAGACAAATCTTGTTTTACTGGACTTGCTCCTCTTTGCTCTACGAATTCTTGTTTAAGCTTCTCTTGATTTTGGAGCGTCTTCATATACTTTTCGTAATAAATTTTAGCTTGTGGCATAGCGGTACATGAGTTATATGCTTCAGTGGCCTTCAGCTCATTCTGCAGCGGCCTTCAAATCTGAAGCATCATCTCTCCATGGTTTGAAGAGGAAAAGAAGAGTGCGACAATAATTTTCTGGTTCGGATAGAGGGTTATATTTCCAATTATTAATAAGATATGGATTCAACGTTCGCTCTCTGAAAAATATACTGCCTCGCTCATAGGTTCATCTTTAATGATATTGTAATGTTTTGCAAAGTGATAGCATTGCGTCATTGGTTCGAGAACCGGTACATGCGTCTCTCTTTGTTGACGACTTCGCCATCTATTGTTCGTCTAGCAGCATCT